>VZTM01012103.1:0-21297 GCA_013400555.1 Jacana jacana | reverse complement strand
TCACTGATCCCACATTTTCTTTGTATTATTAATAGCTGTTTTCTGTCTGACATCTTCAGTGTTTATATTTATCACTGTAGCGCAGTTTGACTTGAAGAACCGTGCTAAACAGCCTGCTGAAGATCAGGGCAAAGCAGATATGCTCTGCATTTCAGGTTAATTTTCCCAGTCTTCTATTAGCAACATGCTCTGAACACATCTAGGATACATTAAATATGTCCTCACTTACTTCAGCTTAAGAAATCCATGGCAGTTCTCTGAGACAAGGCAATTGTGTTACCCATTTTTACGAGGATGGAAGAGAAATACAAGCAAACTAAAAAAGGACCCTAATCTTTGAAAGGTATTTAAGTAGATAAAAGATGTCACATTGGAAAATTTAATATACAAGTCTATGGTGGAGACAACTGGAACATATTTCTCACGCTCAACCCACGGTGCTATATAATCATGAAAGGGAAAGAGCGTGGGTCATCAGAGCAGTAATGGATAGTACTGTCCATCACACTAAGGCATTCCTGAGATGTAGGATTCAGGAGCCTTCTCTGTTTCCTATTAGCCACGCCAGGACTTCATGTTAGGACTGGATCTAGGCACACATTACCCAACTTCCTTGCACGTCCTTTGCTCTCTAAGGTGCCTTCAGTCCCTGGGAAGCAAACATTGCACTTTGAAGTAGGATAGAATCATGATATAATTGGAGTCAATAAGAACAGGGAACTTGGACTGTCTCCATATGATAGTTTAGGTTTAGCTAAATCCTCCACAAAGAGCTGATCTGAAACCCAATGTGGACAAGAAGTACAGCTTGAAGAGACCATATTATTTCCCACCCCCTATCTCTTATCAGAAATCTGCTAAACTGCAAATTCATTTTTCCTATAGCTGTTTCCAGTCTCTAAGACACCCATATCACTCAAAATTTTAATGCTTTCATCACTGAGCCCTTACACTTCCAGGCTCCTGCCTGACCAAGTGGCCTGGGGACATCTTCTTGATGTCAGGCCTTTGAGGAGCCCATTCCTCTACAGCTTTGGGGTGTACTGTCCTGATACTGTGTTCTCTGAACCCCTTTCCTCTCACTGAAGTGGTCCTACTCACTTTTCAGGTTTGGAGTAACAGAAACAAACCTTCATAGCAATGTGTTTTAAACAGCCAAAGGCTATTTAAATTTTTGATAAGAACATTTGAACTGATGTGGGGTGTGTAGATTCTTAGATGGTACAATTCCAGTTTCATCCTTTGAAGTTTTAGTTCAATGAGCTGTATTCATTTCCAGACAGAAGTTATTTAAAACAACTACAGTAACATCACAGACGTTTTGGTCACATCAAATTCTACTGTTTAATTCAATTCAGATTTAAAAAGAAAAAGAAAATAAAAATTTCAAACCAGTGTGTGTCTTTATAGGCTTAAGCCTGAAACTAGGATTCAGGCTTGAAAAAAAAGCATTTAGATTACTTGTTTAATTGAGCCTTTTCATTCAGCTATTGTTTCTGCTGGTGTAGGAACAATCATAAAGCACTGATGAGCTTGTCAGAGGATTGTTTAGACTAGTTCAAGGTCATAAAACAAAGAGTCAGGTGGGACAGTCGTTGTGGGGGAATGTAGAATGAATATCAGTGTGAATATCTCATTACGCAAATTAAGCTGGCAAATTGCACCCAAGGAAAAAAAGATGAAAACTTTAACACTGCCATCAGTTAAAATAGACTGATTCTGGGATAAATCTCACTTTTAGAAAGGAATGAGCATGGATCTATCCATTTCCAGTAGGTTTCCTTATTTTCATCAGTAGAGTGTACAAACCTACACACACAGAGACATACCCATTATCCAAAAAGAGCATTAATTCCCTCATTAAGTACCTTTATTTCACTTACAGCCCAAAAGAATGTGTTCAAATGCCTTTTTTCTTTGTTACAGTGAATGTCAGTGTAACTTCTAGAATGTGTATGTATGAAATGTCACATAGCTCTGAGACCACAATGAAGGACTGAAAAATATTAATGTCCTTGAGTACAAAGACAATGAGGAACAGAGCAGTCTCCAGTATGGCTGTAAGACCTAAAAAAACCAGACAGAGCCCTTTAGGAATGACTTCTCACTATTCCAAAGACATAACTTCCAGATCTGGGGAAAACTCTGAATTTATTGGGACCTTTAGGAAAGCTTTAGCAAGAAAGAAGTGATTTGAATGTTTCAATTCGGCATTCTAAACAGTTGCAGTTGAAAATGTTTTTTTTCTGTTGGTGGTGTTGCTTTATCCTACTAATTTTGTCCAGAAAAGAAAATAGTTTTTTTCACAGAACTATGTAGTATCATTTAAAATATTATATTCACTTGATTAATTTAAAAAAATCCATAATAAGATAATAAAATATTTTTCTTTCTTTTGTAGAAAATATTTTAGGTGAATGAGAAATGCATTATTTTATTAACTCAGGCAAGAAAGTCAAAAATACAAAATCTTTCAACCTTTCTTCTGATTTTTCTATTGGCAGGACAAGGTTATTTTTCATTTGCAAAATGTAAATGTAACTACACTTTATTATTATGATTCAAACATGAGATCTCCTGACAATTAGAATACTTAAGATCTTATGAGCATATTTGCAAATAATTAACTCTACCTCCTTACCAGGGAGGTGGTGCATCCTGAGCTACATCAAAAGAACTGTGACCAGCAGGTCAAGGGAGGTGATTCTACCCCTCTGCTCTGCTCTGCTCTGCTCTGCTCTGCTCTGCTCTGGTGAGACCCCACCTGGAGTGCTGTGTTCAGCTTTGGAGTCCTCAAAAAGAAAGAGATGGACCTGTTGGAACAGTTCCAGAGGAGGCCACAAAGATGCTTAGAGGGCTGGAGCCCTTGTGTTGTGAGGACAGGCCGAGAGTGTTGGGGCTGTTCAGCCTGGAGAAGAGAAGGCTCCTGGGAGACCTCATTGTGGCCTTTCATTAATTAATGAATTTATTTAATGAATTACGGGGAAGATGGGGACATACTTTTTAATAGGCCCTGTTGTGATAGGACAGGGAGTAATGCTTTTAAACTAAGAGAGGGGAGATTCAGACTAGATATAAAGAAGAAATGTTTTACAATATGGGTGGTGAGACACTGACCCAGGTTGCACAGAGATGGTAGATGCCCCATCCATGGAATCACTCAAGGTCAGGTTGCATGGGACTCTGGGCAACCTGGTCTAGTTGAAGATGTCTCTGCTTATGGTAGGGGAGGTTGGACTAGATGACCTTTAAAGGTCTCTTCCAACCGAAACTATTCTGTGGTTTTATTCTATGATTCCTTAGCAGTCTGAAAGCTATTGTTGCTTGGGTTTTCAACTTGCAAGTTTGTTGCTTGTTTCAACTATAAAACTTGCAGGTTAAATTGAAGTTGAGTGTGTTTTTGAAAATTTTATCTGAACTCCAATATGATTTCTGTCTATCTCATCTTTAACCAGTTTTCTTCTTCACCTAAACTTGTTGAAATCATTGTCTCAATGACTGATCTTTTTTTAACTCATGAAGACACTGAGTTTTCCAAAGGAAGAGTGAAATCTTTAATTTCCCAAATGATCTATTTATTTTCCATCTGCTTTTAAAAATTTTAGCCCAAGAATGTAATTTTTGTTAATACTGATATGTGCATAAAAGTCACATTCCCTCACTGGATAGTTTCTACACAGATTGTGTTCTTACGTTTTACGCATTTAATTTTAGTTTGCTTAAGTCTTCCCTGAGGACATAGGATGTGTTTAAGTATCTTATATGATCTTAAAAGCAAGAGGCTCATTTTCTTCTGAACTGTGACCTTAATAAACAGGCCTCTTTGGAACTGGTGCAACAGTTAGACTTCTGTGGGTAAGCATGCATTTTCTGCACCATAAATTAATTTAACATAATGACTACACATTTTCAAAATAATGAAAACATCAACATATTCCAAAGAATAGCACTAAACTTCACTCATTCTGATGTTTAAACAAGGAGTCTATATTTAGTTAGGAATAAGATATTACAGTGCACTTGTCAGTGGTGATGATCTCATCTTAGCTGGGTGGTAAGCAGGCTGTTAAATGATTTACAAAGAGCAGAAAAGCTATGAAGCCTGGCTGGTAAAACGAGAAGAAAGGGATGATGAAAGCTTTAGGGTTCAATTCTCCATGGTCTCTGAGATATGATGCTAATTCAATATAGTACAAATTACTATTCAAATTCATTAGCATCAAACTAAGCAATATGCAATCACAGCCAAGTTCACAATTAGCATTAATGATATTCTCAAAGTGGGGAGAAAAAATAGAGGATTGAGTTTTACACTGCAGACAAGATAATACAAGGAAAATAATGCCAGGGATTAGTGTCTAAGATAGGACTTTATTTCTGGCATGTTTACAAGTCCCAGAGCATGAGGGGCTTGAAGTTAGCATACAGATGGGACATTTATATCTGCAGAAATTCATATCCAGCTTCTCCCAGTTTAACCTGGTCCTTGGTAGGTACAGTCTAAGTGGGACTGAAGACAAAGATGGGGGTCTTCTAAAATACCTCTGCTTTGTCTTACAGTCCATCTCTTCACCACACCTCTGTTAGGAGCTTTTTGGAGAATGAAATATTCAGGTTCTGGATGTTTGTCAGAGAGTATAGTGATAGGATAAGGGATAATGGTTTTAAACTAAAAGAGGGGAGATTAAAATTAGATTTTACAAAGAAATTATTTACTTTGAGGGTGGTGAGACACTAGAAGAGGTTGCCTAGAGAAGCTGTGGATGCTGCATCCCTGGAAGTGTTCAAGGACAGGTTGGACGGGGGGTTGAGCAACCTGGTCTAGTGGGAGGTGTTCCTGCCCATGGCAGGGGGTATAGAACTCTAGGATCTTTTGGGCCCCTTCCAGTTTGATGTTTCTATAACGATCAGCTTCACTGATGTGAGGGCTAATAAGTTTTTAAACAAAGAGCTATGCAGTTCAGTCCTCATTTTAAGGCCTTAAAGAAGTTAAGATTTAATTGTATCCCATGACATGTTATTTCAATGACTCATTGCCCTCCCTCTTACAAGTGGGGTTTTCCATTTAATTTTAATTGATTTCCACCTTCATTTTCAAAGTGGTTTTGAGGGCCTTTCTTTTTGTCTGGTCTGATTTTCTCATCTTATGTCCTTTGGTGGCTCTGATCATGAACAGGACTGCATAGTCCAGAAATGGGCTCTGTCATGCCATAGATTCAGATGGCATAAACTCCCCTTTCCCTGTTCCAAATTGCTGTGGTATGGGCTGGTGAGGTGACACCTTATGGAGTGGAGGTGGGGGATTAGAAGCTCTGTGCGTGTAGACATATATTGAAGAAGCTCAGTCCTTTCTGTCAAAGCATTACATGGGAGATGAATTTTATATAGTTACACATTGTGACCACAAGGATTTGTATTATAGCAATGCTACTTGCTTAGAATCACTGTTTTTCAGTCTGCCAGCACCCATGCATAATTTACATACTTTTCCTTAAGTAAAGCCATTCATCTTTTCTGACCACTTCAAGCCAACTGGCTGGCAAAGCATTCTGTTGCACAGGAAACCCAAAGAACACACATCTGCTGACTATCCAAGCCCTGCATGATCAGATGTTTAGCGTGGTGCCAGGATTGACCTCATGTTACTTAGGCTTCCAGAGAAGATTATTATATTGGTTACAGCACCACATAATGCACCTATATGGCACCTGAACAGGCGGTAGCTGGGTTTGCAGACAAAGATTTTAGAAGACTTGTGCAGTTTGTCACAAGTTGCCATTCTTTTTATGTGATCAGTAAGACAAATTGTGCAGTACTGTGCACCCTGAACAACCCACCCTGAGAGCTGCGAAGCTCAAAACCAAGAAGGTCTCATCTCAGAATTTGAAAATTGCTTTTACATTAATTAAGTTAAGACTTTAGCCTGGAAGGAGAACCCTCTGATAATATTATTCTTTTTAAAGCAATGCAAATCTCCCAGTGCCAAAGAGAGAAGAAATTTTACAGAAATTTTAATAACATTTGATGTGAGTCCTGGATGTGATCAAGACAGCAGCAGTACATTTCCTACTCTGACATATAACCTCTCATTCACAATGTAAAAATGTGACTTTCCTTTTCATTGTAAAAAAAAAATAAAAATAACCTCAACCCCAAAAAGCACTGTGGCAATAAACTGGATGTATTTGGCTTTTTCTTTTTCCTTTTAATAATTATTAGATGGCTTAAATAATTTAAAGGATTTTTAAAAGAGTAAAAAGAACTCCCAGGTGAACAGCTGTCTCAAATGTAGAATTACTATGAACATCTACAATCAATTACTAAGAAAATTGCTAAGGCTTGTGGTACAGAACATTTGTTTCTGACAACTCCAATGTAATATGGAATTTCAATTTCATAATTCTGAAAAGTCCAAACACTGATTGTTATTTGCAATGCTCCCACCTTCCCTGCTTTTTGAGAATTCACTGTTTTGGGGAAAGTTTCTTAGTTACAAGGCAACTTAGTTGTCTCCAGTACAACAAAACACTTGTGACAGTAAAACAAATAACTTATCCCAATAGTTCAATCCATCTTCATGGCTTCTTGCTAAGAAGATGAACTGAGAAATCAATTTTCTGGGGCATCTTTTTTACATCTATTCACCCTCACCCACTACCTTTAGTAAAATGCTCACCTCTTTTTAGGATGGACTGAATCACCCTCCAGGAACGTAATTTTTCAACTCTATATTTCTTGGACCTAGACAGCGGCTTAATATTCATAGAAAATCATAGAAATCCAATAGTAGAAATTTAGATTCATAGATGCAGCTCTCTGGAGGAGAACTTTAAAAGACCATCTCTTCCATATTTCTGACCTAAGGGAGGGTCAAACTTTATCTAAATCATTCTTGACGTATGATTGACTATCCCATTCTTAAAACCTGCAGTGAGGGCAGAAGGAGATTTCACGCTCACAAAAGCATGCATAGTGCACTGGATAACTACCCTGGCTGGTTGGAAGGTATTTTTCCTGTTGTCTAACCTAACAAGCATTCATTGAACCAAATAATTGTCTGCTGAAATGGCAACAAGAATTCCAGATACAATGGCAACCTTTGTTAGGCAGATAGAAGAGAAACTTGACTGAACCCACTATGGCCTGAGAAGTGCTCTGGATTTCTAGATTTACACTGTACTTCCAGTCAGGACAGTTTACAGAGGGGGAATCAGGAAAAATGTTTATATTCTTCTATATGTCTGAAATATTTACATACCTATTTGTCTTAGCTATTTAGCTATTAAGCTATTGATCTAGTGGATGCCTTAGTAAGTCAAAATATGTACGACCACCATTAAGAGAGTTACTTGCACATTTGCAGAAGGAAATTAGGTCCTTCTAAAATAAACTGTCCTTGGTAAACCCATTTTTCAGTGCTCCTGGTTATAATTTTCTCCTTCACATGCTTGGACATGGATTAGAGTATTTGCTTTATTGTATTTCCAGAGATGGAGATGAGACAGATCAACTTCCAGTTCCCTGGTTCCTTCATCTTTAATTCCTTCTCAAACTTCATCCAGCCTTTGAACTTCTCATGTTGTACTTAAAGTCTTAAACTTTGCTCTGGTACTTCTTCTTTACAACCTGTCCTTGTTTTCACTTCCATACTATTTCTCTGTGTTTAAGGTCATTGAAGAGTACCTCATTTAGCCTCAAGGTTCTTCTGCGGAAATTTCCAGACTTCCTGTATAGTAGGACATTTTTTCCTTAGTTGCCTTGGTAAATCAGCTAATGCTTTCGCCTTTTCCCCTGTTGAAGTTTCTCAGGGAATACTGCCTAGGATTTCCCTAAGCAAATTTTAATCTTCTTCCTAAAGACCCTCCATGCTCCTCTGCTTGCCTTCCCAGCCTTCCACTTCATCAACTCAATGATCTCAGGTTCACTGTTGTGGCCACGTTTGCCACCACTTCTTCCTTGTTTGTGAGCAGCACCTCAAAGACAGCATTACCTCTGGTTGGCCCTTCTGACACTTGTATTAATAAACTCCGACAACCACCATCTAGAACCTCCCTGTGCTGTTCTCACAATGCTACACTGCCATTTTGTCAGATGACTGGGTGGGTGAGAACCCCCTCATCGAAGGCAGGGACAAACGTGTCAGTTTTTGAAACAAAGCTCTTCCAGTTCAGGCAGCTGCTTGTGTTTCACAGCTGTTTTTTTAATAGAAATGAAAGTCTTTGTGCTTAAAGTATTCCAGTCTCAGCTTACTTCTTAGTGTCTCAGTAAATACAAGATAGAAAAAAATATCTAGAATGTCAGTAAGATAATTCTTTCTTTCTGACTTTACCTTATTTGCCTTCTTACACTTTTCATAAAGGAAAAAAAAAAACATTTCAGCATTACTCTTCACCCATAGGTATAGAGACTGTGAACCAATGGATGTGAGACTGCCTATTCACGCACAAGCAATTCATTTTTTCCTCCTCTGCCTTTCTTGAGTTTTCATTTTAAGACAATGAATTTGGGTTCCTTAATTCTAATGTCCTTTTTTCGCTGTATTTTCTTTACCTTTGGAAGAGTCTACACCCATCTGGTATTTCAACTAAGAAAAACAACAAAGTGAGAAAAGTCATTGGGAACTTCACATATATAAAAACTTATATATGATATAAATGCAAACTGCACTGTGTATATACCATGGCGTAACACTGGTTACATCTCGTGTCTCTCTTGGCTTCACTGAGGATCTAAATATGAGCCAGCAGTGGGCCCAGGTGGCCAAGAAGGCCAATGGCATCCTGGCTTGTATTAGAAATAATGTGACCAGCAGAAGTAGGGAGGTGATTGTCTCCCCGTACTCAGCACTGGTGAGGCCACCCTTGAGTATTGTGTCCAGTTCCGGGCACCTCAACACAAGAGAGATATCGAGGTGCTGGAGTGAGTGCAGAGGAGGGCAACGAAACTGGTGAAAGGCCTGGAGAATAAATCTTACAAGGAACGATTGAGGGAGCTGGGACTGCTTAGCTGGAGGAAGAGGAGGCTGAGGGGAGACCTCATCCCTCTCTACAACTACCTGAAAGGGCGTTGTAGAGAGGTTCGTGATGGTCTCTTCTCAAGGGCAATTAGAACAAGAGAGAATGGCTGCAAGCTGCAGCATGGTAAGTTTAGGCTTGACATTAGGAAAAAATTCTTCACAGAAAGAGTGGTCAGGCACTGGAATCAGCTGCCTGGGGAGGTGGTTGAGTCACCATCCCTGACTGTTTTAAAGAGTAGATTGGATGTGGAGTTGGGAGATCTGGTGTAAGGGAGAACTTGTACAGTAGGGCAGATGGTTGGACTCGATGATCCCAAGGGTCTCTTCTAACCAAAATGATTCTATGATTCTATGATCTGATCTATTCTGAAGAATAGTGATTTCAAATCTCTTACTGCTGCACTAAATCCACAGAAATTCTTGTCTCACTAATGGAGATTGTTTTAATCTGAAGAACAACAGCAAAATTATTTCATTAGCATCTCAAGGAACCATCCACCAAAGAGAAGAATCTTCAGTTTTCATACATCCCCTTTCCCTGTTCCTGAAATCATCTGATTTCCAAAATGAAAGCCTTTCTGATTTCCAAAATGAAAGATAAGTAGCACTAAAACTGCATTTGTTATCACATAAATTATTTTTAAGAAAAAAAAAAATAATCACGATATGCTCTAATTACTACCCTCTTTATCTGTCCTTACTTGCACTTTTGCTTTAGGCTTTTGGCAAATGAAATCAAGTGAATGGAGAAGTATATTTTAGCTAACAAGCTTCCTAGTCTAAAAATTCCTCTTGAGTGCATGATTCAAGCAAATTAGAAAACAGAGAGGGAAAGAAGGAGGAAAAAGCAAATGGAAGGCGATTGCCTTGCTAATTTGATACTTTTTGGTACACAATTAGTACACATCAGACTAGTCGATAGGAGACTGCCCTGCAGGTCAGGCTTTTGCAGAGCAATGTGCTTTGAATGGCTTGTTGAGCTGTCGGGAGGGTCTGCTCAGATGCTGGGGAAGCACTCCACACAGTGTGCACCTGACAGCTTGCCAGAGATTAGCTGTCAGGAAAGTGCCACTCGGAATTTCCTCTTTCAGTGATGGCTTCTATTATCTGGTAAACAGCAGCCAAAGCGTGTTATTCCATCCACCCGCTCTCCCCCTCCTTCCAGGTTAGTGAGTTGGCAGGTTGGATGCTGAACAAAGCTTATTCATTCTCTTTATTTTGTGTAGGTATGGAATAAAATAGAATAAAACAAATAAAAAAATTGCACACCTCCAGCATTTTGTGCATCTTTGCAGTAGAGAGAAAAATTGATGAATGGCCACTGGAAGCCCATCCTCACATCTTTCAAGCTAGAGACAGTAGGCTGGGCACTGAAACCCTGGGTGGAACTGAAAACAGCTGGTTGATGTGCCTTGCTGCTACTCTCAAAGTTCAACTGCTACTTAGATTTGGGGTCAGAAGAGAACGTGATTGCTCGCTCCAGGCTTAATTGGCAGGCACAATTGTTTGTTTGCTTTTATGTCTTCCTCTGCAGGCAGCACATTGTCAGCTTTCAGTAATCACCTTTTTCTCTTGAATTTTTCTAATTGATTAACGGAATTAAGTTGTCACAGCAATTTATCCTTAGCCTACAGTTTGCTGCTTCTCCTTCAAGCCTAAAATAGGAAATATGTGGAAAGTCTTGTCTTTTCTCGATCTGATGTTCTAATAAAAAATTTTCCCTTACTCTACACTTTCAACTTTGCTGTGATGTGGTACTATAGAACCCCTAATACACTCGCAGACCTACAGATATATAGAGTGGATTACACTGCTGAAATGAGTTGAAATACATTCTGCAGTGCAGGAATCTACATCCGATCCAGACAACTTCTGTTCCTTTTATGGAGCCAGTGGACAGGAACAGATGCAGCACATCTGATCTATTTTAGATGTCTACTTTAGTCAAAGGAACCACATCCCAGAAATACCTGTTTGTTTCTGTAGACTCCTTTAATACTGAGGAAAAAAAATATCTTTTTTTCTTTTTTTTGTAGCTCAGAATTGTACACAATTGTATTTAAGCAATAAAACCCAAACCATTCCTAGTGACTTTACAAGTAGTTATTGACAATTTACTCTGTTGATATATTTTCCACTTATGGCAATAATAGCTACAGATTTCCAGCAAATAGCTGGATTGAAATCCTCCATACAGCACAGCATTCTGGGAAAAGTTAGAAGGTCCATGTTTTCCTTCTCAGGCTCTTGAACCATAGTGAATCCCTTATTTCCCCCAAAGATATTGGTGTTTCATCAAATATGTATCAGGATGAAAGAGTTTATGTAGGAAAATAGATGGAAAGGCTTCTCTTAATTTCTTTCTAATATCATGGAAACATCTGAACTTTGGGCAGTAGAAAACAGATCATCAGTAGCCAGAAACCTCAAAAGTAGTGCTCCTGGTACTTGAAGGTGGATTTGGGGACCAAAGCATGTAAATGCATGATACTGAAGTGATTGCAATGAGAGCTTGTATAATAATAATAATAATTAAAAATTAAAACAAAAAAACCCAACCCAACCCAGACCAAAACAAACTAAACAACCAACCAAAACAACCGAAACAAACAAAATCAATGGAAACTCACTTTTTTGCAACAGCAAAGATTGAGAGTTCAAAAATAATTGGCTCTTTTAAAAGAAAATATTGAAAGTAATATGAAACTAATTACTTGGGGATTCAGTTATCAGAAACCATTGATAGATTCATTTTCCTTAAATCACTGTCATAACCAGAAAACATCTTCAAAGCTTAAACTGGGAATAAGGAAATCACCTAATTTAAGCACAAATGTAATGAAGAGCAGAATAACCATGATAGAGATCTGCCTGGTTTTTACATTCAGAATTAAAAGTCCTCTCCTCTTTTGTTTTTTGGACATGCCAGATTAGTAAGAAGTACAATGTCATGAACACTAACAATTATTTCTAGAAGCACCTGGGAGCTATCTGTATGTGCCGCCTACCCTAGTAGTGTCTAAGTCACCAAAAGAAAAATAGAGAAATAAATCACTGCTCTAGAAGCTGATCCTGATATATCACATTTCCCTCAAGTTTAGAGAAAAAAAAATCACCATCAACAGGAACAAGAACAAAAAAGGTCCTTGTGGTTTACCATCATAGGATATTTTAATTTTTATTTTTTTTTCAGGTTCACGCTACTCATTTTCGAATTTCCAACTGGAAGCACAGAAAGAAACCACGTATATAACATAACCTTATGTAACTAAATAAACATAACTGGTTCCCAAACATCCAAGTCTGGAAAAAGGTGCTTCTCTGTATGATGTATACAGCTGCAGAAAAATCATCTATGCTTTTTCGGTACATTATTGTCATTATGATTTCCTGGTGTGGAACTGTAATCCTGAAGGCATTTTCTTGGATAAGAAATTATCTTCAGTTGAAGATATTATCTGAAATTCTAGGCAAAAGATCTTGAATCCAAACAGAAACACTCTTCAGAATGACTGAATGCTGTACTTCCTCAGTCAATACAAAATACGAGAAACTCTTTCAGTGCCTTTTTGCTATGCTAGTCCCATCAGAAACACCGGCAAGGTAATAATGCTGGTACCCAAATTGAAGAGATGGATGGATTTCACACTTTTTCTGAAAATCAGACCTCTCTAAATTGCTTTACATTACACACTAAAAGAAAAAAAGAATAATCAGACGCTCAACAAATCAGCAGTCTTTTAAAAATCTCTGTTATGACCTTAGCTCACCCAGTTGATAGATTGCTATTTTTGGCAAAAAGACATTCTGTCACTACAATAAGCTTTGTTTAAGCATCTACGAAATTACTCAGTATATTATTTGGGTGTCATAATCACCCAATAGATATACTACATAGTGCAACTGAAATGATAGGTTTAAACTTGCCCTTTTCCAAAGTGACTTTTGAGACACAGTCTTAAATAAGTAATGATTTGGTAAAAAAACCCAACCAAACAAACAATAAAAATAAATAGACAAAAATAATATCTGAAATCCATGAAAATATTCTAGAAATTACCACAAAAATTCATTGATGTCAATAACTTGCATGGAATCAAAGCACTTCTAATAAACTCATTAAATACAAACCCACCAGTCCTGACTCATCAACAGCTGATGCCTTAAGCTCTAGGCCATTGGGAGACTGTTCTCAGGAGCATCACCATACATTTTTGCTGTCCTCACAGTTTTTATTACTCACTACTGTCAGCAACAGCAAAAGTGTCTGACAGACCTCAGCTCTAACTTACTAGAGATGCTACTGAGTTTGAGAATGAAGTCTCATCTTTAGGGCACAATGAGTATGTTTCTTTCTCTGCTAGAGATAGTATGAGATTCAGTTTTTCTGTGGTATCTAAGTCCACAGGGATTTAAGATTCAAAGCAATAGTTCACTCATATGTGTTTAAAAGCGTTAGGAGTACCTGAGACTTCAACATGGGTTTGGCAGATATGGCAAAGGAACCTCAGTGAATGAATGGCCAGCTAGAGTAGGGCTGGAGATCAAGTAAGATGTCCCAAAGCATATCACATGTTGCTAGGTACTCGTGTTGAAATTAAGGCACTAGTAAAAATAGTCAATAAAGACTAAAGAAAATTGTACTTAGCATTAAATAAATACATTCTGCTTTGTTAACGGAATTAGGCTTTGGGTTATGTTGACTGTACTGACTAGATCTCCATCTGCTGTAATGGAAGGTTGGACACCTCACATAGACAGAGGTAACTTCACATATACACCCACATTTAGATGTCTTAAAGTGGAATTACGTCCCACCACAGGGTCTCAATTTCTCCTCTTAATCATAGGTTTGTAGTGCTATTCCAGACCACAGTCTGTCTGCGATGTCTCCACAGAGCTAGTGAACATGACAGTGGACCTGCAAGACAGCCACTCCTTTTTGGAGCAGTGGCTGGAGTTCAGGTGGGACAACATAGCAAGCTTCAAATAACATCAGGACAGCTGTGAGTCTTCCATGGTCCATGGCTCTTAGAAATGCTCATCCTATCCTTTTTTGATCACTGCCTTTTCTGTTATTATGTGTTAGATCACAGTGGCTAAGACAGTGAAACTTCTTTTCTTGGATGGACCTATGTGTCCTAATGTAATAGAAAGTTTAGATAACACTGAGTGAATGAGACAATGCAAGAGATCTGAAGAAGGTGACTGCAATTTGTAGTCAATGTATAATAAAAGTATATTTTATCAATATAATTATTAAATCCTTAAAAAACATTATAATAGATGACTAATTGACATAGAAGGAAGAAAACGAGCTCAACAAATTCCGATCAGTTAGAGCATACTTAGTAAGAAGGTGAGAAAGAAAAGCTTCAATCTTACTAATTTTCACCACAGCCTAGGGAAATGTGTAAGACTCAAATGGGGACCTTCGAGGTATGATTATGTCCATGCCTGCAGAATGTCTGAAAAGGATGCTTTCAGGACATTTTGCTCTAACAAAACTTTAACCTCAAAGGATCTTTTTGATCTTCAGTTCGGGAGGAAAGACTTCCAACTAATTTACGATGACTTTAGTGGATAACAACATGCACAGTAATGAATTCTCTTTAGCCTTTGGGCTGTAGCTGTGTTTTACTGTCTCCAGGAAAATAAAAGAGGATGCATGGAAATAGTCAGCATTTGTATTTTAATTGCCCCTGAGGATTTTAACTGTTTTGTAAAGAATGCTGGATCCAATGGTATGAGAAAAAAAGAAACAGATGCTTCTAAGTTCTTACAGGAATAAGTGGCAGACTCCAACAGCAGCAGTGAAGTTCCTATACACTGAAGACAATGGCACTTATTTGATTTATTACGATTTAGGGTAAGCATTCAGGAGAAATACATTGAAAATTTTGGTGAGTCCTGGACAGGACAAGTGGGAATGAAGGATGGAAAGGAAAGGACGGGAAAGAGCATCTTCTCATGTGGAAGGATTTGGTACTTTGCAGTAATTTTGCAGGTCTTCTTAGCTAAACTAAGTAACTGCACAAATGCAAGGATTTAAAAGGGAATCTGACACGATAAGACTCTTTTGGAGAGATGACCTGTATCTTTCATGTGCCTCATAATGCAAATAATAGGTTATAAGCAAGAAATAGGATTGCACTGTCTTTAAACCTATGCTCTAGTTGGGTTTAAAAAGTTTGCCTTTGACCTTTCTTCAAGGCATCATATGTACCCAGAAGGATTATTCTGTGTTAAAAGAGAGCCATTTGTTTAAACAGGGCTTCTATGATTTAAAACACTACTGGTACTACGCCCCATATTCTTCCCTGCCATTAAGTGCATGCTGCTGTAGTTAGTTTACATAAAGTAATAAATGCTGTGAATAAGGAAAAAAGGAGTGTGAAAGGGATTAGATTCCATGTTGTAGTTTGCTTCCTCCGTCCCCAAGCTTGTCTAAGAACTTGACATTAGACAGAGATAAAAATCTTCTTGTTTAACCAGTTTCTATTTCTTTTAATAGAGATGGAACATATTAGTCGAGATGGAAAGGATTTTTCATTTCCTTTAATAGAGGGGAATGGATTATCCTAGTCTGGAGACCAGACTGGGCCCTAAATCACAACAAAGTAGAGACTGATATTTTCCTTACCCTTTCTGTAATTTAGGAAAAAGTTGGAAGTACAATTGGGGTCTTGACTAGTCAAGCTGCCTTGCTGATATCTTAGCGGTTCATAAGGACAGAGCTTAGCATCCAAGGTAATCTCACTGATCCATATGAACTGGCCTCTAGCATTTCACAAAGTTCTCTCCATCTTGACAGTTTTAATAGTATGTGGCCCCAGCTAAACGAGCTACTGTTGTGACAAATACTTCCATAGCCATAATATATTTTCACTTTTCCAGACCACAGCAAAGAGTTTGTTGGTGCTGAGAGTGTGTGAGAAAATTCACTCTGCGTTTTAAAAGAGCCTGAGACCAGATCGTGGTGTTCCAATGTAACATTTATTTCTTACTGTCTGAGTCATGAAGCTCCAAAGACTTTAAACTAGATTTTCACCTGAATCTCACTAAATATCCAGCTTCCAATACATTGACCAAACAACTAGAATACAAGACAGTTTATTTCCACTGTAGAGAGCAAAAACCCACTATAGGTTAATATAACCATGCAAATATGAAATTAAGGAGTAGGGAAAGAAGACACTAAGGGCTGCAAAATTGAAAAATCCTGTCTAAATAATTGGCCCCAAAAATCTTAAATCATAAAATTATTTCATATATATTTTTGTAGTGAAATACAGACAGTTCTGTGGGATAGTTCTGTGTGAATGCATTGGTGCACATGTGTATGGCTTTACACGTGAATAGGCATATGTTCAATTTGGGACCACTGAGATAGACTCACTCCAAATGTAAACCAGGACAAGTTGTCCACCTTCCTGCAGGAACACTGCAGGAAAACAATTTTCCATCCCAAATATTATATGTTGACTGAGTCTGTGAATCTCTGATATTGCTTGTGAAAAATATGAGCTGACCCACTAGAAAATAACACCTTGCTTTATATGTGGGTTATATAACTGGAGATAGAACTGGTTGTCACAATGACCCATGACACAGGGGGAAAAGTTCCCTGTATGGGCTAACCAGCATGGAGACTTTCTCCCTGTCACAGAAACTGCTGACATTTAGTTATTATTTGGTAGACAAGGCAGAGAATGGAGGAGAACACAAAGGGCAAATGAAAAGAAAAAATAAAGGACTGAAAAAGATTTGAAAGAAACATCATGTTCTCTTTGCCAGGTTACGTGATTCAGGTCTAATCTCTCTGAACACAAAGACCCAGGGAGGTCGATGAATTTTTGTAATCTAATCAGTGAATCTGCTGCTGGTGGATGAGTCAGTCAAAGAAACACCTTCTCAGGAATGCCCTGGAACTGGAGGGGCTATTGCCTGTAGGAATTTAAGACTTACTATGGGGAAAAAAAAAATTTGGAAATTGTTTAAAAATTATTACAGGAGGCTATCATAGCATCATAGAATGGTTTGTGTTAGAAGTGACCTTAAAGACCATCCAGTTCCAACCCCCTGCCATGAGAAGGGGCATCTCCCACTAGACCAGGCTGATCAAAGTCCCATTCAGCCTGGCCTTGCACACCTCCAGGGATGGGACATCCAGAACTTCTCTGGGTAACCAGGGCCAGTGTCTTATCAACCTCATAGAAAAGAATTTCTTTCTAATAACTGATCTAAGTGTCCTCTCTTTCAGTTTAAAATCATTACCCCTCATTCTATCTCTAAAATCCCCAATAAGGAGTCCTTCCCTATTTCTCCTGTAGACCCCCTTTAGGGACTGGAAGGGGTTATAAGGTTTCCTGGGAGCTTCTCTTCTCCAGTCTGAACAACCATAATTCTCTCAGCCTGTCCTCTCAGGCTCCAACCCTCAATCATTTTTGTGGCCCTCCTCTAAATACCCTCCATCAGGTCCATGTCCTTCTGGAGGCCCCAAAGCTGGATGCAGTACTCCAGGAGGGGTCTCCTGGAGTAGAGGGGAGTGGAGCAGAGGGGCAGAATCCCTACCCTCCTCCTGCTGGCCATGCTGATGGGGATGCAGTCCAGGATGAGGTTGGATTTCTGGGCTGTGTGTGCACTTTGCCAGCTGTTGCATGTGTATCACAACCTTGTGGTATACTGACCACTGTCACATGGTCTCACATAGTCATGAGTTGAAGATGCTCATTACTTTTTGTCAGAGAATAGAACTCATAAAGATCAAAGGTAGGGTGGCATATCAGGAAGAAATACTTTACTGTGAGGTGGATGAGGCACTGGAACAGGTTGCCCAGGGAAGTTGTGGATGCCCCAACCCTGCAAGTGTGTAAGGCCAGGCTGGATGGGGCTTTGAGCAACCTGATCTAGTGGGAGGGAACTTGATGATCTTTAAGGTCCCTTCCAACTCTAACCATTCTATGATTCTACAATTCTATGAATTGTAGCACTTACCCCATGAATACAGGATACTACCGCAATAACTTGGCACTACATTCATGGTCACAATGGAGCGGTACCAATTTACCCCATATTCCCCAGTGGAAAAGTAGCCTGCTGCTTTCAGTCCACCCTTTACAAGTGCTGTACATCATCCTTTCTTTATTATCCCCTTTTTGCTTTACTGTTGCCCTTGAGCTATTACTGTATTTTTGATGTTGTATGAAATCAATTTTGTAAGCCTTTAAAAGGCAGTTAAAAGGTGAAACATAATTGATATTTTTCCCCTCCATAAAGGCTGGACAATATGCTTCCTTAGTAATGTTCATTACATCCTGGGAGTGTTAATGCCATTTCTTTGCTTACATTTAATATGATTATCTAATTGGTTTTCATTTACATTTCATAATAAAAGCCAGTCTAAATATTTTTAATAAAATTTCCATCCTGCTGGTTGACCTTTCTGTTGACTTTCAGAAGATCTTGCCTCACAATAAACCAGGATAACCTTGCAAAAAAGTAGATGACTTGTTTCACTCTTGACATTGGGTTTTATTTGGCTATTGAAAAGAGCTCTTACATATTGCTTTCCCTCCTTTACCTTCCCCTGTAAAGGACTATACCTTGTAGTTCTGTATTATTTGTTGTTTGTGTTTTTTTCAGCAACACTTGCAGAATAAAGCCTTTTTTGCTAAAGTTGCATGTTTTGATTTTAACATGCCTAATCCCTGTTGTCAGCAATTTTGCAGGCTTGTAGTGAGGCTGAATTTGCTTTCACCTAACTTTGCTATCTAAAAGCTGAATGCTTAATCTAAGCCAGTTGTCTAAATTTCATGTATATTTATTGGAGATATCTCAACTCTGTCCCAGAATGGGATGAAGCACCTTCTAGTGCTGAATCTGTCATTCCAGCAGCTATGGAGAGAGCCTAGCTCACTAACTTAGACTAGGCTCATTACTCTTAAGCAGATACAATAAATGAAAAAAATCCCTTTCCTGACATGTAGCCCTAACAGTAGCAGCTGCAACTTATACAAGTTCATTCAAAGTAATTTCAGTGCCCGGCAAGGAGGTGGGAGTGCAGACATTTTGTCATTTGAGAGCCCATAATGTGCACAGAAGCATGAGAGCACAAGAGGGAAGGTCTATGTGATGTGGTGCCTGCAGGGAGAGACTGGGCTTGTCTTGTCCCTTCTGATTCTCCATCCCTGAGTAACAATTAAGCTGTGTAAGTATCTGATGGGGCATACAAATGGAGTTTGTGGCCTCAGTTCAGATCTGAGTGTCTAACTGGCCAACCAAAAGCCAACATCCTATGCTGACAGTCACAGTGAAAGCTGATTTAGAATCTCTTTGCAGTGCTTAAAATACATTTTCAGAGGAATAATTACAGAAATCCGTGTTCTTATTCTTACATTGCTAAAGGAAAGACTTAATCACTAAGGGTCTAATATAAATCCACACCTCTGTCCCCATTGAAAAACTCTTTAAAATCTCACTGCGTTTTAAAGCAATAGCACTTTTAAAGTTTATCCGACTAACTAATGTACTGGGTAGCTATTCAGTGTTTGTTTAGAGCTGATAGTGACAGAGAGAAGTTCACCAGATTATAAGAGAGTGGCTTTCCAGTACTCCAAGTCACTGTCATTTTAGCCACGACATCAGGTTGTAGACAACGTTTGCATAAGTAAGTGTCATCTAGTTAAGTGTGATCTACCTGATTTTTTCAAGTAACATTTGGACACCTTCTGTTAGCTTCATATGAGTTTGTGGCAAGCAGAAAAGGTATTTTTTTTTATGCGAATAAGAAGTTATTTTCTCTTTCTTTGGAGTGCAGTGTTCCCAGAGCCACGAGTGTGCAAAATGATGTCTTGTTTTGGTTTTCCTCCTGGGTTGAATATCCAAAAGTTTCAAGTAATCTCTAACAGAAGAGACTTTTTGTTTGTTTTCTTTAGGAGGCAAAATTTGGAGCTGCACTGCAATACACCTGTTTGGAGGAGATATATGGGTCATTCAGTTGGCTGAAGCTTTTGAAGCCACAGAAATTTCAGCAGTGATAGGGCACTGCACTTTGAAGACTTTTAAATATCACCTTGTGCCTCAAAACCCTTTGAAGACAATGCAGAGGAAAAGGCATGTGAGACTGTGGTCCCTTTGACCCATTTAGACATCTGCATGAAGATTAAAATGGTCTGCTCTCAAAATATCTAATTCTCTCCACTGGCTATAACGGAAGCCTAGACAAAGTTTGGC
Organism: Jacana jacana; assembly: GCA_013400555.1. Lineage (NCBI taxonomy): Eukaryota > Metazoa > Chordata > Aves > Charadriiformes > Jacanidae > Jacana > Jacana jacana. The sequence continues at coordinate 1,046 of VZTM01012103.1, read as the reverse complement.
TTCTTTGTATCACGAGGGGAACCACAAATTACAAGTAGAGAATTCCCATCATGTCTTTGCATACACAGACTTCTGCTGGACCTCTCAGTGAATACAGAGTTGGAGATGGGCTGAGCCAAAAGCCTTGAATGCAAACTTCCACAGATTTAGGATGCATTAGGGCTTTGGGGTTAGATTCATCCTTGATCACTTCATAATATCCATGAAGAAAGCGGTTGAGTTTCAGGCTGTAAACAGCCACAGACAATACCATGGGGCAAAGGATACGAAAGTTGAAGGCCTGAAAGACTACTCATTCTCATAGCTTACTGGCCTTAACTAAATGCCAAGCAGATTTACTGTAAGATTTTGAAATCTTGCATCTCTGTCATGACCAGGATACTTTCTAGTAATGTGCACTCTGGGGACAGGCAATTCACAGTGTTATTGCTGTTTGTTGAAAGCACGCATTTTTACTCAGATCTCATAATTGAAATTCAAGCTGCACATGATGCAATTTGACATTAATTTCAGTTATTTGTGTCTGAGGTTTGCCCCATCCAACAAGAGCCGACAGTAAAGAAGAGCAGTGGAAATGGAAATACACAGTGCCATTAGATGCAAGGCTTGATTTGTAAATCACTTAGCAATAAAACTGGGGATGGAAATAAAAGTGGCAAAGCTCAGCTTTCTAAATGCTAAATAATTCAAGGGGGAAAGGGTGAAGGGAAAAAAATGTACAAAGCAAGAACTTAATGTATGAAAACAATGGCATCTGAGCAAATCAGAAATTTCAAGGTCTGACTAAATGTAATTTCAGTTCAATTAAAGCATAACATCAAGATTGTGGGCTGCAGAAATCTGGGAGGAAGCATGTCATTGCTTTGTGCAGTTTCAAAAGATTTACAGTAAAACCTGAATCTAGGAAAGATATTCTCTGAAATGCTGCCACAGGGCTCTTTAACTGAGCAGACAGCTATTTTACAAAACTGGGCTGTAGGGAATCAGAGCCAGCAAAATTCAAGATGAAAATAGATTTTTAATTTATTTTATTTTATTTATTTATT
>VZTM01012102.1:103153-122933 GCA_013400555.1 Jacana jacana | reverse complement strand
CATCTTCTTCAACTTGGATTCATTATAAAATACTTGTGCTTCTAAATCAAACAAGTGAACAGACTGTTTAATGAGTATCTTGTGAACCTTCTCTCAAGTGAAAACAAATTTGAATTAACCCAACAATAGTAAGACCCATTAAAGGTTATTCAGATATCAAAAACTTGATACATCTTATCTAAATTTACTTTATCTAAGATTATATTAAGGCAAAGAGCTATGTTTTTCAGCCAGTGAAACTTTGTTGTATGTAACTTAAATGATTTAAAAGTAATTGACCCTAAACATAATGTATAATTAGCATCTAATCTTCCTGTTCATCAGAAAACAAAATGCTTTATCACACCAAACAATAAGAATAAAAAATCTGATTTGCTCATAAAACTTCTTTGCAATAATTATTTCTATAGATTAAATGTCTACCTCCATGGATTTCTCTTACATTTTTATCACATGGTGAATTTTTCCTTATTTATTTTTAGATATAGTTAAGAGGTGCAATGCTAATTATCATTAAGGCAATTAAGGTAGTAGTTTAAGATACCAAACCACAAGCATATTTCCACTCTACAGACAATTCTACAATTCAGAACATTCCCATTTGTAATTGTTGGCATGGAATAGGCCTTTCACAATTATAATTACCACTATATTGCATCTACCATGAACAAAAATCAGTCAGTTCATAGATTAGCAAATTTTACCAAATGCTTCATTCCTTAGCCCTTCTCACCATGTTCTGCTACACCGTGGCAGAATATCATGTCTCAAACATGTCTCAAACATGATGTCTCAACATCATATCTCAAATCTACATGAAAACTATATAAAAATCAAAGGGAAAGTAATACATTCTTGTTGCTAGCATAGAAAATCCTAACATAAAAAATAGATTTTTTTACAGTGAAAGCTATGGTCGTAAACAATTCCTCAAGCAAACAGAAATTGGTCTTTTTCCTTAAGAGAAGCAATCTTTGAATAAAAAGGGTTGAGGACTGATACTAAATAAAAAGCAATATCATACATTTTAAAGCATACCAATGAGCAAATGTTTATGGTCAAGCCTCAACTTAACTGTATAAAACATCACAACTAAAAATAATAATTGTAATCAATATATTTATACATATTTCAGCTACAAAAAAATGTGAGATGCTGTGGCGTAATTGGACTGTTCATATACATGAAAAAAAAATATTTTTAAAGTCAAAGCTTATCTCTAAAAGAAAAATATGTCAAAATAACCATAATTTGCAAAATGCAGAATCTTTGGTACATACGATGTAAGTCAAGTGCCTTGCGGGTGGTAGCTACAGCATTGGATTTGATAGTTGCTTTAACAAAAAACTATGAAGAATGTGGTCAACAGTTAACAGTTGTTGGAGAAATTTATTTACATTATCTCACAATTTGGTGATAGAATAAGATGTTAAAAAATTAGGGTTCACTAATAGAAATGAAATAACATTTCATTGCAAGAGTTCAGAGAAAAACCATTGGCAAATAAAAAAGTTATGAAACTATTAGAGCTTTAAGTTGTGGAGCTGTGTACATAGAGTGTAGTAGTTTTCAATACATACTAAATGGTTGCCCTTTCTTGTTCAAGAATGATATATTTATGTGGAATAGGAATTTTCTCACCTTCAGTGTATTGGTTGATTTTAATTACAATTTCTACAGTATAACATAGCACTAAAGGCTTAGGAACATTGAACCTACAAGTGATGAAGTTTTATTAAAACCACAGAATGGTATGAATCAGAAAGTTCAACTTGCTGCATAGACATTTATTCCTGAAACAGCCATTATCATTATAACAAAACTTAAAATAACTAGGTTGAAGGAATTATAATTTCTTTATTATAACCAACAAAACAAATTGTTCATTATAGTTAATTGGTTGCTTTGAGGATATTTAATTTATTATAGCTTGAATATACAGATGCAATACAATTTTTTTCTTATGTGACTTCATTGTTTTATATAATAATAAATTACAATTTTATAGCAGCAAGCTTTGTTGTTATAAAACAAAAGAAAACAAAACAAAACAACACAACAACAACAACAAAAGCAAACCCAAAACCAGCAAAGCCCCCAAACCCAAATTTAGGAAAAGAAAGAAGTAACAGAAATTATTAGATAGAACATTTTTCTTAAGATATTATAGGCAGGGATAGTAAATGCCCTTGCAAATATTTGGAAAAGTTAAGTGTCTGATCCCAGGGCATGGATATGTGCTATTTGCCTTCAGAGGCTACTTATATAAATTTATTTCCTTATTGATCTAAATGTTATCATTATAATTAAGACAGAGAATACTTTTTTTTGTAGTAAAATTTCATTATGAATGAACAGCTTGGGTTACATCAACATGTCCATCATAATTCCATTTTCCCTCAGGTATGCTTCCTTAGCTGCTTATGCTAGAAAGAAAATAATCTGTTAGTCTGTGATAGTTTCCTTTCCTGTTATCCAGTTGCTTTGATTTCTTTTTTCAAATGATGTCTGTACCCTGTAGTAGTGCAGAGAAATAGAGATGCCCAGCAGAGTACAGGGAAACCAATAAATGATTTGAAGAAAGTAGATCAGATACTGGTTATAGTCCAGTTAAGTGGCCTAGAGGTATGGCTAGGGTAATTTATTTTATCGATAATTTATCTTATTAAAAGTTCATGTAGGCTAATTTACTTTATGTGAAGGTCTCTGCTGCAGTAGCTACAGTATTCTGAGTACCTAATACAGTCTGGACACATTTATTCTGTTCTGCAGTGTGTGATGCTGAAGAGACCGTATTAGTTCTTAGTAGTGTGGAGCAAAGAAGGCAAGGGTGCAGACTAATGGGAATGTCTGGCAGGTCAAGAACTCCCCAAATTATTTTTGCTGTCAGTAAGAAGCGTGGGATTCAGAAGGAGGGAAAATGGATAAGACCAAGTGTTAAGACCACTTATTGCAACATAGTCACACCTTATTTTTCAGTACTTACCTGAATTCTCAGTATTAAATGGGGGAAAAAAAATAATAAAAAAAAATTTTTCCCTCCACAAGAGTCTTAACCTTTTTCTGAATAACAATAGCTACAGAAAAATGGCTCAGCCAAATATGGGACAAGGGAATCTGAGTTTCTGTTGAGGGTCGCTATTGATATTCTTTTGAGTTTATCCTCTGATTCCAGTGTTGCTCCTCCCACTTTTCCCCTGCTCTAGCCTGGGTCCTTCCCAGAAGCTTCAGTTCTTTAGGAACTGTTTCAGCATGGGTCCCCTCCAAAAGGAAAAAGTTCCTGTCAGTATGAGGTTGCTCCACAGCATGGTACCCTCTGCCTGCAGTTACTTCAGGGCATATTTACGTGCTCTGGTGTGGGGTCCTCCATGAGCTGCAGCATGGATAGTTGCTGTAAGTATACTTAGAGAGCAATTAAATTACCTGAACACAGGTACCCAATGCCATTTTAGCTGCTGTGGGCATCCAGCTGCCTCATAGTACTTGTTCTCTAGACCCCTCACAAGCTTGGTGTCTCTCCTCTGGATGGTGTTGGCCGTCTTGGTTGCCTGGGCACACTGCTGGCTCATGTTAAGCCAGCTGTCTGCCAACACCCCCAGGTCCTTTTCTGCTGGGCAGCTTTCCAGCCACTCTTCCCCAAGCCTGCACCGTTGTTTGAGGTTGTTGTGATCAAAATGCGGGACCCGGCATTTGCCTTATTGAAACTCATATAGTTGGATTTAGCCCATCGATCCAGCCTGTTTAGGTCCCTCTGTAGAGCCTTCCTTCCCTCAAGCAGATCAGCACTCAGCACTCCCACCTAGTGTGGTGTCGTCTGCAAGTTACTGAAGGTGCACTCAATCCCCTCATCCAGATCATCAGTAAAGATAGGTCANCTGTAGGAGGCAGTGTGAAAGGCCCTACCAAACTCCAGGTAGACAACGTCCACAGCCTTCCCCCCAACCAGAAGGTGGGTCACATGGTCATAGAAAAAGATCAAGTTGGTGAAGCAAGAGCTCCCTTTCACGGACGCATGCTGCCTGGCCCTGATCCCTTGGCTGCCCTGCACTTACCGTGAGACCTCACTCAAGGTGATCCTCTCGGTGATCTTTCCTGGTACCAAGGTCAGGCTGACAGGTCTGTAATTTCCTGGATTCTCCTTCCAGCTCTTCTTGTAGATGGGTGTCACATTAGCCACCCCCCAGTCGTCTGGTACCTCCCCTCTTGAGCAGGATTGTTGTAAATGATGGAGAGAGGTTTGGTGAACTGTCCCACCAGCTCCCTGAGTACTCTTGGGTGAATCCCATACAGCCCCATAGACCTATGCATGTCTAGGTGGAGAAGCAGTTCATTAATTACTTCCTCCTGTGTTATGGTGTGTGTGTGGGGGGAGCTTGTTCTGCTCTTCAGCTCTCCATCCTTATTTTTCAGCTCAGCAGGCTGAACACCCTGGGGGTGGCTGGTCTGACTTTTGAATATGAAGGCAAAGAAGCCATTAAATGTCCCAGCCTTCTCCTTGTACTTAGTTTCAGTGTTTCCCCTCACATCCAGTAAGGGATGGATATTGATGGATATTCTCCCTGGCTTCTTTTTGCTGATGTATTTTAAAAACTTTATTTTTTTGCTGTCCCTTATGTCAGTTAGCCAAGTTGACCTCCAGCTGGGCTTTTTCATTTATATTGCTCTCTCTTTATGCCCCAATAAGATATCTGTATTCATCCTGAGTTGCCTGATCCTTCTTCCAAATTCAGAAATCTTTTTTTTTTTCCCTTTTTTCCTTTTTTTTCATAAGTCCCATGAAAAGTTCTTGTTCACCCAGGACAGCCATCTTCCACACCCTTTACTCCTACAACACATGGGGATAGCCTGCTTCTGGGACTTTAAGATTTCCTTCTTGAAGAGCGTCCAGCCTTCCTGGACCCCATTGCCCTTCAGGACTGCCTCACAAGGGACTCTCTCAACCAGTGTTCTGAACAGTCTAAAGTCTTCTCTTGGGAAGTCCAAAGTGGACATCTTGTTAACCCCACTCCTTACATCACTTTGAATTGAAAACTTGGCCAATTCATGACCACTAAGGCCGAGATGAGCCCCGACCACCACATCTCCCCAGTAGTTCTTCTCTGTTTGTGAACAATAGGTCTAGCAAGACACCTCACAAGGTAGGCTCACCTACCAGTTGTGCCAGGGAGTTTTCTTCCATACACTCAAGGAACCTTCTAGCCTGCCTGCTCTCTGCTGTGTTACATTTCCAGCAGATGTCTGGTAGGTTGAAGTCCCCAACAAGGGCTGGCGATTGTGAGACTTCAGCCAGTCGCTTATAGAATAAGTCGTTTATACTTAATCTGCCTCCTCACCCTGGTTGGGTGGTCTATAGCAGACTCCAGGACAAAATCTCCCTTATTTGCCTTCCGTTCATCCTTACCCATAAACACTCAACTTTATCATCACAGGACTCTAGCTCTATACAATCAAAACACTCCATAACATACAGAGCCACAATCCCACCTCTCCTTCCTTGCTTATCCCTTCTGAAGAGCTTATAGCCATTCATCGGAGCATTCTAGTCATGACAGTCATGCCACCATAGTTGCCAGGGACGAGTTGTTGCCAGCTGTCCTGCTGATCAANTGGTTGGGTGGTCTATAGCAGACTCCAGGACAAAATCTCCCTTATTTGCCTTCCGTTCATCCTTACCCATAAACACTCAACTTTATAATCACAGGACTCTAGCTCTATACAATCAAAACACTCCATAACATACAGAGCCACAATCCCACCTCTCCTTCCTTGCTTATCCCTTCTGAAGAGCTTATAGCCATTCATCGGAGCATTCTAGTCATGACAGTCATGCCACCATAGTTGCCAGGGACGAGTTGTTGCCAGCTGTCCTGCTGATCAATGATTTCCAGCTCATCCTGTTTGTTACCCATGCTATGTGCACTAGTGTAGATGCACTTGAGCTGGGCTCCCAATTTCACCCCTATCCTTTGCCTTTTTCTCATTGCCCCGTGTCCTTTGCCCCTCGACTCATTAGTAGTGAGCCTGGTTTTATACCCTTTTCCCTTTTAAACTAATTTAAAGCCTTGTCCATGAGCCTTGCTAACTCTTGCCCTTGTACCCTTTTCCCTCTGTGGGATTGGGTTTTCTTATGCTTTGTGAGCAGGTTCGGTGTCCTGTAAATCAAACTGTGATCAGAACCCAAAGTCCTGCTGGTAGCACCAGTTTTGGAGCCAGGAATTGATCTGTCTGGTCTTCTCGTTCACCTAGTCATCAGTCCCCTAAATTAGAGGGGCAGAGAACATGATTTGTTCTCCCAAACCCTTGACTAGTCATCCCAAGTCCCTGAAATCTTCCTTCATTGCCCTCAGACTAACTCATCACTATCTACCTGAAAGATCAAAAGAGGGTAGCAATCTGAGGGCTGTATCAGACCAGGAAGTTACCTGGTTATATCCCTAACACGGGCCCCAGGGAATCAGCAGACTTCCATGTGGGAAGGGTCCAGCCAGCATATGGGACCCTCAGTTCCCCTCAGAATGGAACCACCTATAACTATTGCCCTCCTTTCACTCTTCACAGAAGCAGTCTTAATGCATTGAGCTGGCTGCTTTGGTAAGTCCCTAGATGAGACTTTATCATCATCTTCATTTCCCTCATAATTTAACTCCAGAGGCCTGTATCTGTTCTGTAAGGGCACCTGGGAAGGCAAGGGAGGGCTGGAGGGAACATTCCTGCTGCCCCAAACAGGTAACTTCTTCCATTCTCCCCCATCTTCTCTTAGTTTCTCTCCTTGTACCCGGTGATAAAAGAGCAATGGATCTTCTATGTCTCATGGAACCTTCACATGCTGCTCTTTCCCTAAGGATGGCAGAGTTTGCCTCCACCAATCTATTTCCCTTCACATTTCCATATGATCCTTAATCTTTGCACTTTCTCCTTAAGCTCAGCCACCAGGCTGAGCAGATCATTTAGCTGGTTACAGTGCACAGGTGCTGTCTTTGCTTTCCTCCTGCAAGAGTGAGAGGCTCAGACATTCCATGCAACCCATCACCTGGACAGCTGCATGTCTCTGCCGCAGGTCAGTCTGGGTCATTGCATTCCTTTTGACCATGGCTTCGGACTGAGTGGAGACCATCTCTGGATGTTTTCTTGGGTGAGTGAGAACTTCTAGTCTACCTAGCCTGCCTGCCTATCTGCTTGACTTACCCTTCCTCCCGTTGCACTTACCCGGCATGCACTGACTTCTATGATAGCTAGCCATCTCACTGTCCAGATACAGGAAGCTGGATTACAGATGTGTTAGATTGATGGGAATCTTGAGCTGCTCTAGAGAAAGCATTCCTGAGGAAGATGAAGATGGTCCTGAAAGAAGACACACAAGGCACTGTGCTGGTTTAGCCTGTATGAGTTATCTGTGTCAGAATACATGAGCCACAAAGTCAGAAAATTATCATGGAAGGTCTTGCAGGTCTCTACAAAAAAATTCATTTCCTTGACAGAAAATTCATGGCTCTTATCCCAATTATCCCAACTTAAATGCAGAAAATAAGCTAGAATGGGTTGCATATATGAACCTAGATCAAAAAATCAAAGTATAAAGTTGTTTATATTTTCACTTTCCCTTCCTTAGCATAAAATACACTTGAAAGGGAGCAACAAAAGAAAAAAAGTAGTCCATTTAAAATGCATGCTTTTTACCTCTCTGACTGGGACATGGGATTTACCACACAGAGCTTGTGTTTGTGCAATATGGTATCAAGAACAGAAAGGACCCCTCTGTGCATAGTCCCTTCGCATTACCTTCAACCACGATAGAGACGTTTCTGCAGGAGAAACTGTGATGACTGTCTATAACAGTGCCAATACCCCTTTCTTTGCTTCTGCCCAGCAAAACCAATCCTGCTCCCCATATGTCCCCAGAGTCCTCAGACACCTGGTCCTTCAGTAGCCAGCCAGTGCAGCAGAAGCTGAAGCTGCAAAAAATAAAGAGCATTGGTAATATGAAAAATTCCAGCACTTGCAGTGAAATTGCTTGGCTCAACAGATATCTCAGGCCTAAACCTGCAGTTTGAGGCGTTATATCCTGGTTCAGGGCCTGTTCTTGTGGAGTATGAATAAATGTCCGCAATAAAGCAATCTCGAGGCAGCAACACTGCTACTGAATCGTCACCTCCAATTTTATCTGATCAAACCCAGGAGTCTGGTTACCAGGCCAGTGTGATGCAGACAGCAACATTTACTTCCTAGAACAGACAGGGACCACCTGGATGACATGGTATCTGAATTCATCTCCTCCTCACCCTAGAAAGATCTGGTCCAGCCTGAGAATAGTTTCAAGTAAGTACAAGCCATGATACAGGCATGTTGAAAATGCAAGAGGTTCCACAACAAAATCTTATTTCCCCTCTGCTTCCAGCATTACACTCCCCAGCAGTGGAGGATCATTATCTTTCCTGCAAGCTCCAGCCAGACAGTGGTCAACGACTCTGAGCAGTCCGAGCCACCGTGAGGATCTCCCCAGGAGGATCACATCTCAGTGCAGCAATGCATTACCCACCCAGTTAAATGGTCTGTCCTCAGATACATCCTTTGGGGGAATGTCACCTTCAACCCTTCTGTACACAGGTGCAGAGAGTGAAACAAGGTTCTGTGATACCTATTGAAGTAGTGTAATAACAAAAGTATGTCTCAGGAATATTTTTGTAGTGTTCCCTCTGAATTTTAGCCCCTGTTAATGCTTTTGAGAATTATGAGTAAACCTGAGTGATGTCATGCCTGTTACAGGTTATGGTATTACTTTGAATGTTATTTCCAGACAAGATCCAAAAATGACCATATCACAGTAATTTAAAAGGTATGAAGGCACTCAGTGTCAGTTGCCTAGCAGATATCAGAAGAAAATCCTATGCTTATGGAAGTTAGGAATTGTATTAATTTTAATTCCTGTTTGTAATATTTTAAATTATATTACTTTTTTGATAGCCACAGCAATATGTAAAGCAGAGGAGTCTGCTACAAAATCTGCTATCAAAAATATGGGAGTGTCAGAAATTACCAAAAACTTACAAAAAGTAGGGGAGTTTTTGGTTATTTTGGTAAATCTACCCCCATAGCTCAAATATACTTTGAATACCAACAGAATACAATGCCTGCCCAAGAGTCTTTTCCCCTGTAGCTGCACTGCATAGCAATTGTTTTTCGAATTAATTTTGAAACTGGAACTAGTAAAATCAATTGTAAAAGAAGTCTTTTGCAAGCAAAATTTAGAATCAGTCCCAAAGATTTTTATTTCATTTTGGGCTGCCTACTCTGGTTCAAGTCATGTAATCTCACATCCTGTGCTTTGTCACTACTCTGACATGGTGTTTCGAATCCAAATAAGGATTTCTATGGATGATATTACACAAAGATTGTTTAAACAATATCCTCTTATAGTATTGGAATAATTTTCTACTAAAGTTAAGATATTCCAGCTTGCATCCTGACTGCAGCAGTACATGAAATGTCTGTAAACACAAATATTTAATGGCAGTCATTGCTGTCTAAAAAGCATTTTCAATTGCTACCATGTATTGTAGTACCCTTTAATGTGCATATATTGATGCAGGTAGGAAATCAGTGGGAGAAAATCAGGTATGTTTATAATGTAAACGAACTTCTAAGCAGGCATGGTATTCTTAGTTTCAAGAGAGGGAGCTGAACAAGAAAGAAGTAGTGTTCATGGGAAATATTATTCACACCAGGTAAGTATGATCAGGTTCATAAAGAGGATTTCTTTGCTGTGAACTCTAAACACAACAAAGAAATAAACACACCAAATAAATCTAATACCGTTAAAATTCACAGCAGTATACTAACATATAACTCATAAAAAAAGCAGTAACCTTGAAAGCTACTTACACATAGCAGACTTTACAAATCCGGAAAAATGTATGAAGAAATGTGACTGTATTTATTTTCCTCACACTTCCAACATTAAATTTGGCTGGGCACACATAGAGTATAAGACTACTGTTGACGTTATTTGATTGCTACCATGTATAACTAAAGAGGCTAGATGTCTCCTGTTATTAAATAGGAACCCAGAAAAGGCTGTCATTTGTTTTGAAGGCATTTTATTTTGGGGGTTTTCGTTCTTGCTTTATTACACATGGACTTTTCTAAAATGTGTATACAGAATTAGATATCATTTAATATCCAGATTTGTTTATTTCTTCAAAATCTACAGTTAGGAAAAATGCATGCAAGTGTTATGAAATTTGGTAGGAAAATATTTAATATTATCCAAGCAAATAATAGGTGGAACATTTCCATAGATAAAAACTAATTATAATATAATGAACTGGCATATTTGAAATAATGAGGAATGAAAAAGTTAATGTTTACTATCATCTTCACCCCCTTTTAGATTCATTTCAAATTATGCCTTTAAATTGCAGAAAACCTAGGTTCTCAGATCTGCAAAGGAAGGCAGGAACCAAATGCCAACATTAAGGTCGTCTCATGATAGTTTTTCTCATATTGTACCTAAATGTGAAGCTATATGAATTTGTTTGGGTTTTTTTTTACAGCAGGCTCTAAATGTCTGCAGCTTAAGAGATATAGAACAGCCTGCATTCTGATAATGCCATGAGCTAAAGTGATTAATTTGGAGTTAATTCCTAGCAGGATTTACAATCTGAGCATTTCTAGTCCCAGCTGCCAAGAGAAAACACCAAATTCCCTGCAAACATATTCTGAGATAGTGATAATGCTTCTGTCAAGTTCTTTTTCATTACCTTCTCCTGCTTTTATCCAACAAACTAATACTTGTAGAACTTGCCTCAGGTAGAGATTTATATTTTTTTGGTATAAATTCTCTACCTGTCTTTTGTCTAAGCTGTTTGTCTTTTCATACAATATTTATTAAGCTAGAGAGACAGAAGGTGAAAGTGATTCTTCAAGTTAGTGATCAGGGCATTTATTAGACATAATGATTCACATTTCTATCCCAATGAATGTATGCTGAATCCCTATAGATTCTGCACATCTAACTGCAGGGCAAAAATGTTGCCACTTCAACTTTCTGTTGTCTTTGAACCATTATTTGTTCTTCCAGTATTTTGCTTTCTTACTGCTTTCCTATCTAAACTAGAGTATCACTGCTTTCCCTCAAACCCAATGAAATGTCTTTTTCCTAATTTTCATAGCCCAATTAAAAAAAAAAAAAATCCTAATTAATCTTTTCTTTGACTACTTCATTTCAGGATGAATTCTAGTTTTTTAAGTGTTTTTATGAAGAATGCATTTTAATTTATTTCATGATAGCTTCTGTCAAGTAATGAAAGTTTAAAGCTAATAGGTCAGTAAAATATAAAATTAAGTTCCAAACTTGTCATTTTAATTCCAGTTTCCCTGAACTAGTTTCTCATTGGAAATAAATCAGCATAGTTCCTTATATGAGTTCTTTGCAAATTAACCTTCTCAAAAAAAAAAAATATCAAAAAAACAAACAAACTAAAACCCTTTTAATACTGATAGAAGCAGCAGTACACAAAATCTTGAGAAGATTGGTTTCTTTCTGGGATGACTGAATGCTTCTGTTTCTATGTAAATATCAAGCTTAAAGGCACAATGTGGCATTCTTATATTCATTAAAAAGTTTATTCAACAATAACTTGCACTAAAATGACAGATTTTTAACATTTAAATGATTTTCAATTGAGATTTGAAATAATCAGCATAACAGCAGGTGCTAATAATTGTCAAATTGTGTCTTTAATTAATGATTGGAACTAGAAGAATTGGCAGATATTTGCCTTAATGTTCAGTAAAGTTTTATTAATGGTATTTGCTAGGGACTTTTTGAGTCTCTTACATTTATCTTTGAGGAAAAACATAAGTGTTAATTTAATCCATGTCCTATTATTGTATTTGTTATGAATCCTGTGTCTACTCAAGTTACCAGACAATAATAAAGATAAATAAGCATCTGACTGGGCTCTACAGATACTATTCTAAATGACTGAGTCAGACTGAAATTCATCATATTGTCTAATGCTTAACAATGAAAGTGATTCAAGGACAGTTACATTCTACAAAGGTTCTTCATCATTTCAATAGCTTAAAGCCACAAGGGTAGTTTTTAATTGTTTATGTGATATATTGATTGTCTCCTTCACTCTGTACCAAAAAAGAACACAGTAAATTAATAATAAGCTCAGGCACAGCTGCAAAGTAACTGCTACAGGATAAGATTGATTTATATCTAAGGTGATGATGCCTGGACTCCAGATAACTAAACAGGGAATATAAATTTCCTACAATATCTCAGATCATGATCACAAGTTTGGTATTCCAAATTTCTGTTGATACAACAGACTTTGATATATGGCACTATGGTATATACTTGTGTGAATTAACTTTGAAAGTGTAAGAGTAGATAGGAGGTGAATGACTTCCTAGGAGATATTCTTTAGCTCTTTCACGCATTTATATGAAACAGCAGGTTCTGAGTTTTTCCGCAAAAGTAATAATGAAAAGTAATGCAGGCAGAAATAGCTTGCTTCTAGCAAGACTAATGGCAAGGTCAAATTACATCAATTAAATGGAAAAGCCTCCAAGATAAAGTTAATTTTCCTATTGTGCACTTTTTCCCTCCTCCCAAATAAGTGCTTGGTTTTACAAATGTAAGACTGCTTACCTGTAAATTCATAGATCTACAGCACAAAGTGACTGTGAATAAAAGCTCCTAAAATAGTAAATGATATTAGAGTAGTTTATTAAAAGAAACAAAACAAAACAAAACAAACAAAAAAACCCAAGCCCCATAAACCCACAACTGATAAATTATGAAGCTATCTTCTTTAAAATATTCAGAAATACAGCACAATTGCTGTGAATATGTTTATAACTGTTAAATACTTTTAAAATTTCAGCGTTATTTTTTACATTTTGTGTAAGATTCAGAATAATGTTTAGAAACAATGTTCAAGAGTTAAAAAAGCAAACAACATAAAACCCATTAAGCAGATTGATATTTTCCCTTTTGAAGTATGATTACTTTGCAGTCATCTGTGAGAAAACTCTCTTCTTGCTAAACTTTGGTCCTCAAAGCTGATAATAGATAACATTACACATCCATCACAGTCAAGGACCTTGCATTTGAAGTCTCTGCTTGTTCCATTTAAGTTCTTATCTTAGTTTCAGAGCTTCTTAGGTCTAAAATTAGAGCTAAATGAACTGCCGTTTCACTAAATTCTAATATGGAATTTGGACAAAAGACAGTTTCAACTGATCCTACACACAGTCTATGGTGCAAGGTAAACTTTCACCATTAAGCTTTCTTCCCTTTAAGCCACTGACTTACAGGTGATGCTTGGCTATGGAAGAAAAAGCAAGAAGGCAGCAGAGCTCTCTAAATTTTGCAGAAATAAATATAACAAAACAAGAAATTACAATTTGCAGAGACCTCTGTGTGCCTCTACGCCAATAAACACAGCAAGTGCAACAAGCAGGATGAGTTGGAAGCCTCTGCTGCTGCTAGATAGCTATGACCTCATTGTCATTATGAATCCTGCTTGGAAGAATCCCATCACTGGAGTGCAGCTATCGATGGCTATAGGCAGTGCAGAAGAGACAGGTGAGGAGGGAGTTGTGGAGGCGTTGCCCTCTACATCAAGAAATGGATAGAGGTTTGGAGAATTGTCTCTGAAGAATAGCCATAAGCAGGATGAAAGGCTATGGGTAAGAATAAGAGACAATCAAGGAGACTCCTGGAGTGCACTGAACAAAACTTCTTAAGCTACAAAATAGTAACCGCATCAGAGGAAAGGCAGTACTGGACCTGATGGTCCCCAACAACAGCAAGCTAGTTGGTGATATCAGGATTGGAGGCAGCCTAAGATTCAGTGACTCTGTACTAGTGGATTTCTCAGTCCTGAGGGATGGTGGTAAGGTAAAGTCAGGACACTGAATTTTAGGAAAGCAAACTTCCAGCTCTTCAAGGAGTTAATCAATAGGACCACCCTGGGAAACTGTCTTCAGGGGAAAGGGAGAACAGAACTGGAAGACCTTTAAGGGTGCTTTCTTGAAAGCTCAAAAGCTCTTGATCACCCGGTGTAAGAAATCAGAAAAGAAAGGCAATAGACCAGCATGTCTGCATTGAGACTTGCTGGTTAAACAAAAGGGAAAGAAGAAAACACACAGGCAATGGAAGCAACAACAGGTGTCCTGTGAAGTTTATAGGGATGCTGCNCTACCTGAAAGGAGGTTGTAGAGAGGCGGGGGTCAGTGTCTTTTCCCAAATCACAGGTGATAGGACAAGAGGAGATGGCTTCAAGTTGTGCCAGGGGAGGTTCAGATTGGAGATTAGGAATTTTTTTTTTACATGGAAAGTGTTGTTAGGCATTCGAATGCACTGCCCAGGGAGGTGGTTGAGGCACCATCCCTGGAGGTATTTAAAAGACTGGTTGACATAGTGTTTAGTGACATGGTTCAGTGATGGGTTGCTGTTCTTTATGGGTGTTACGTTGATGGTTAGACTAGATGAGCTTAAAGGTCCCTTCCAACCTAGGTGATTCTATGATACTTCTTTGTTAATGAGAAACAAATTCAAATTCATTAGAAAAAAACAAATTAATTATATGCTTTGTTAAGTGGGGGAACATCAGAAAGTGGTATTCCCTTCCTCATAATATGGTTTATGAGAATGGTGGTGAGCATCAATTTGCCATGTTAATGTGTGCCAAATTCTGTGCAGATAAATTGTAACTCTCAGATTTTGATTAGAAAAGTCACTGTACAAAAATAACTTTTCAGAATTTGTTTTATGACTTGTAATTTTTTATTTCACAGTTCAATAATTTTGTTTATTGATTGTTTTGTTGTCTATGGATATAAAAGAAAGCCATGTTTAGAAGAAGGTTATATATATATGTAGCCTGAATGAGGACAAATACACACACATATATACATTTACTTATATACATATGTGTGCGTTTACTATAGATACGTATACAATCCTTGTAAGTGGATTGCGGAGCCAATATGTCTCGAACAAATGAATATCTATCATAGCTTAAAGAAGAGGGGCTGAATGAAAACTGTCAAAACAGGCAACAAGTAATCATATTTATTAGTTGTGGCAGATTCAAATAGTTTAGGTTAAAACAGTGATTTGAATTTAGACTTTTTACTTTTCCTGAGAGTACGAAATTGGCTATTTCAAAAATCCTCCCCACTTCTCTCACTCATTATTCTTTTTCTTTGTTTAAAACCTTGAATGAAGAAACAATTGAATAATTGACCTGCATAATTGAAATTTCAAAAAGCTTTGTGGGACAGTAATATAATTTTACATGCAGTTCTACTTTTTCCCTGTGATAAAAATAAGTGGAATTGAATGACTTGTCTGCTTTTCAAAACAGAATGTACATGATATTAATAGTTTTTAATCCACACTACTAAGCTTTTCAACCACAATAGAAAAACTGTCTATGTAAAAGGAACCACAATTATTCCACTACTCAATCATAAATATTTAATTCTTTGTTTTGTATAAAGAAGATTTAGAGAGAAAAAAGAGTTTCCTCATGTATGCAATATGATTACACTCCAGGTCAAGTTATAAAAGAAAATAAAAATCTTTGTACTATGCAATTTAAATGTTGCTTTGTCACATAAATGTGGTGATACATTTATAATTTAAGCAAAAATATCTGAAAGTCTGACAGGCAAAAGGAGATTTAGGGTACCTTGAATGTTCAGAACAGAAGAGATAAGAGTGATGAATTACTAGTGATAGCAAGTAAAGACAATCAAGGTACAATTTTCGTCAATCTTTTATTATTTTTATTGTATACATTGTATTAATGAGTCTTCTGTAACATGTTGACTGTGTTCATTCCCTTTAGGAAATATTCAGTGAATTCAGATCAGAATAAGTTTTAGGCTTGCAATCAATTCTCTATATTGTCCTTGATGCATAGCAGTCAGACATTAATTCTGTGATAGCCACTGCATACCTCAGAAAGGATTCTGAATTGGAGTATCTAATCTGAATACAAATTAGAGTTCTTTTAAAGAGACTCAGAAAGGACAAAAATCTTGGGGGAAAAAAACCCAAAACAAAATAGCGTAAAGTAAAATCCTCAGAAATTATTTTGAAATATTGATCAAGTTGCTGCAGAATCATGTTTAGAAAGAAGTCAAATTATAAAGGCTTTTTTGTATTGCTGTGGTGAAGAAATGTTCACGTTCTTTCTTTCCATTTTCTTAAGTCACACTTTCTAGGGAAGATATTATGAAGGTACTGTTTAACTGTCTCATTTATGAAAAATAAAAATAAAATCCAACAAAATCCACACCACTAACCAACTAATTGAACAACCAATAACTTTTCTAGTATGTATTAAGCAAATTGATTGCTGAAACTTATTCAAGAACAGAGTAGACTTTTTCTTTCTGTATAGCTTTGTTCAACATCTATTCAATATTTCATGTACCTTGAAATGGATGTAAGGACAACCTGGCTGGGACATCTGTCACCCCGTTGATCACCAGTGTTAATTCAGCTGGTACAGCTGGCTAGGCAAGTGTTCCCTTCTTCCCTCACCACTCCATGTGCATCTTTCCTAAAGCTGCACACTCCGTTGAAGATGACCTTCCCTGATGGAGACATACCATTCATCAAGGTCAAGGGTATAAGGTAGCTCTGTTCCCCTGCTGGAACCTCCAAACAAGCTCAAGGTCCCTTTGTAGGAGAATGTAAGGTAGTCAAGCTCCAAGACTACAGACACATCCATATGAGCCACTTCATGTTTTACATATAATGTTTTAGGAAGGACATGGACCTCTTAGAAAAGGTCCAGTGAAGGGCCATGAAGATAGGAGGAATGAAGAACCTCTCCTGTGAGGACAGACTGAGAGATCTTGGGGTTGTTCAGCCTGGAGAAGAGAAGGCTCTGGGGAGGCCTTTAGCAGTCTTACAGTATCTGAATGGAAGCTACAAGAGAGCTGGAGAGGGACTCTTTATGAGAGATTGTAGGGATAGGAAGAGGGTTAATAGTTTTAAAATAAAAGAGGGGAGATTTAGATTAGATAATAGTAAGAAATTCTTTACTGTGGGGGTGGTGAGACACTGGAATAGGTTTCCCAGAGAAGCTGTGGATGTTCCATCCCTGGAGGTGTTCAAGGCCAGGCTGGATGGGGCTTAGGATCCTTGCCCATGACAGGGGGTTGGAACTGGATGACCTTTAAAGGTCCTTCCAACCTGAATCATTCTATGGTTTCCAGTTAAAAATTTCCGTGGAATTACATAAGCATTGCTTTTTATTAAGGCTATTTCATTTTCAGTTTCTGGTGCTTATGTTTCTACCAATCTCATAATTTCATCTCTAGGTTTTATAGGAACTTTGTAAACATATCTAATCCAGATAGGGTTACTCTACAATATATCTAAGTGTATAAATTAAAATGTACTGTCCTTGAAGGTAGATACACTACATTTTAGTGTTTTGTCTTTTGGGATGTCAAAATGGTCATATAAATAAAAAAGGTTTTTTACAAACTAAGGCCCAGGTTTTACTGCAGAACCCATATATATACCTGGATGTGTATAATATTTGTAGATGTATTTGTTAAGATCCAATATTTGCAAGGATTAAATGTAAGGATCCAAAATAGCTATAAAGTACTTTTTTCTTCATCGTCTCCTTGGGTAAATTAGAATGAATATATCTCTCTTGTCTTAAAGATAGACAAACTTATCTTTTCAGGACAAATCTTCCCTCTGTGAATTACACCACTGAAATATTGGGGCAATCAATGATATAATATACATCTACATTTGAATTATAGAGATAAAAATTGGTCTGTGATACATGAGAAGAAGGGGTGTAAATGTGTATGTATTGACTTTTTAGTAACCTTTTCAAGAACAAATCCTAAACCCCTTTCTTGAAAATATATTATCTTTGACATCTCTGAAATTTTTATTGCTGTTGCCAAGTCATGAGTCTAATAGGGATCAGAACTAGCTATCTTGCTGGCATGTAATGACCAGCTAAAGACTGGAATAGACCACCTTGTTTTCACTCCAGATTCTTTCTATTTGTATTTCATTTATATTGCAAGGTTTTGGCAGCAGGGGAGCTGCAAGGCTGGCTTCCATGAGAAGATACAAGAAGTGTCAGCTCCAGCTGGCTCTAAGATGGAATAACTACTAGCCAAAGCTGAGATAGTGATGCTGGGGGCACCTCTGTGATAACATAGTAAAAGAAAGGGTAAAAACCACTGTGAAACAGTGTCTGGGAGAGAGAAGTGAGAATATGTGAGAAACAACTACAGTCACTGAAGAAGCAGAGGAAGGAGGAGCTTCAGGAACTGGAGCAGACTCCCCCGCAGGCTGCAGAGAAAACTGTGCTGAAGCTGGCTGTTGCCTTGTATCCCGTATAGATCCACAGTAGAGCAGATATCCACCCCACAGCCTGTGCAGGACCTATCATTGAAGCAGATGGATGTGTCCTTATATTGGGTTTGGGTGACAATATTTTGGAAGCTGGGAGGGTACAGGAGTGGCTTTTGTGAGAAGCTGCTAGAAGCTTCCCTTATGTCCAATAGAGCCAATGTCAGCCAGCTCCAAGACAAACCTGTTGCTGGCCCACAGCTGAGCCAATCAGTGATCATGGTAGCACCTCAGTGATAGCATATTTAAGAAGGGGAAAAAGGCTTCTGCACAGCAGCAGCTGAAGAGAGGACTGAGAATATGTGAGAGAAACAACTATGCAGACACCAAGGTCAGTGAAGAAAGAGGGAGAGGAGGTGTTCCTGCAGGGGGGAGGAAGTAGAAGAGTTAGGAGTGAAGTTGAGTGTGGGAAGAAGGGGGAATTGGGGACCCAGTCTTGTTTCTTGCTATCTTACTCTCTTTTTAATTAGCAATAAATGAAGTTAATCTTTCCCAGGATGAGTCAATTTTGCTTGTGGCGGTAGCTTGGAAGGGATCTCCCTTTCTTTATCTCAATGCAAGAGCTTCTTTGTTAATTTTTCTCCCCCTGGACTGATGAGGAGAATGAGTGAAAGAGGAACTTGGTGGGCACCTGATACTGGACAAGGTTAATCCACCACACCATGTTACAGTGAAAGCAGAAAATGCCAACAGTTTTCTTTAGCATAATAGAGGAGAAAAGTCCTCTCAAATCTCTTAAATAGAAGCTTGTTGGTATTCTGAAGAATGGCCACTGAAAAATTTGTATCTGTCTATGTTTTCTATTATTCTCACTTGGTTCCAAAATGTTTAAAATTGCTTAATAAAACATGTACATTTTAATTCAAACTTCTTTCTATTACAATCTCAACACCAGTCTTATCTCACTCAAGTCTTCAGAATTTAAGTCACAACTTAAAAGCTTTTCCAAGAATGCTCTTTTCCATTCTGAAGTTTTTTCCACAGACTCATTCTGTACTGTTGAATAAGTCCTACTTAGCCTCAGTGATTTATTGGCTTTGAGTTGCCCCAGCCAACTTATCATTTGTGCCTTGCTGACCCTGAAATAATCCAAGATAGCAAGTACATGGCCAATAATAGATGCCATCGGTTAATGTCTTTTGTGTTGTGCACTAAGCATTCTCCTTAAACTTCAGTCTTCTGAATGGATCCCTCAGCAGCTTATTTGAGCCTAAAACCTTCTCTTATTGCTCTGCAAACTTCTGGTATTCTTTTCTTAAATTAACATGTATTTAATATGTTGTTGGCCATTTCCTCAGTATACATGCCTCTGTTCATGTACTGACAATATACAGAATGTTTTAACATGGTTTGAAG
>VZTM01012102.1:49515-86435 GCA_013400555.1 Jacana jacana | reverse complement strand
GGAAAGGGAAAGGAAAGGGAAAGGGAAAGGAAAGGTTGAGTCCTTTTAAAGATAAGGAAGATTGCAAAATTGGAAAAAATCCCCAAACTAAAACAAAATTTTCTTAAAAATCATAACACTGGTTTCATAAGAACTATTTTAATGTTTCCCAATTTCCTTATCTCATTTCCTTAATTATTTTTTTTATCCCATCCCAGATACCATGTTGCCCTTGTAGTAATGGCTGAAGATTTAGTGATCCATTTAAAGCCTTTTCTTCCATATAACATTTATCCCTGAAAAGTATGTAACTCTTCAAACGGGGGGAATTTTAAAAGTTTCTAGAAAGTTAGCAAAAGCGAGTGGGGTGGTCATTTTCTCCATTTCTTTTTTCAAGGTCGTAGTGGGCTTTGTTCAGATTTTCCTCTAACTGAAAAAAGTGACCTGAAATTCTTCATAGCCTTTAATGAAGCTTCCAGGATCAGTTAATTCAAACCCACCTGTCTCCTGTAGGTCTGCTGAGCTCTGAAGCTGGAGCAACAGGCAGAATTCAGCAGGATTCAGGGGAACGTTCACATCTGTTGATGAAAAAGGAAAGATTCTAACTTTTGGACTTACAATATTTTTGTTAGAATTGAAGTAGTAAGTTTTGTTAACAGATTTGATGAGCTGGAAAGCAGGAAGGAGAATCCCATAAGAAGAGTTTGCTTTTGCACTTAGATGGTAGGCACATACTTATATACCACTCAGTTTAGAACATTGTAAATTACTCTCCCAAACCATTTTGGGTAGTCATTGTCCAAAGACATAGATTACTTTATAATTTTAGTTGAATGGAGCTGCATGCCTTGCCTTTTGATCCATCTACTTTGTCACATTGGTTTATTTCACCTATTTGTTACTGAATGCATCAATATCGGATTGAATATCAACTCTTTCTTTCTGTGTAAATTCCAAAACCAAATATTGAACCTTTCTCAAACTCTGTGTTGTTCTGTATGTATTGCATGAAGGGTGTAGAGTTTGCAGTGATGGAGTGTGTCTTTGCTGGCCACTTGTGCAGGGAGCACTGATGCAACCAGCAGGGGTCATTGTGAGACCGTGCTGGTGAATCACCTGTCATGGCGAAGTGTGTCTTGACTTCTAACGGCGTTCTAATGCACAAAGCACACAACTCATCCTGTTATAAAACCCTGGAAGCAAATTTGCATATTGGTTCAGCTTTTCTGGCAGAGGGTTCATTGTTGGGTTTGGGTTGGTTTTTTTTTTTGCTATACTAAAGCAGAAAAATGCATCACGTAAAAAGAGTAATAAAATTTTGCTTGAAAAAAACCCAAACCCTTGCAGTGAATTTTTTTCTAATTCAGACCAGTAGGTCCAGCAACATTGCTAAACCTGTTTCCAATGGCCAAGTAAATTCAACTTTCTCCACCAGCCTTAAAGGGATTCTTGAATCACAGCAGTAGCCTAAAACACTTTACATAAACTTACACAATTAAGCCAGTGGAACACAATAAGCAATGGAATCAGGAAATACATCTAACACTCAAGTTACAGAGAAAGGAAAGCTGGAAAGCTATTAGCCCAAATTTGTTTTGACTACTTTAAAAAGACAGGGGAAAGAAAGAAAGGGAAGAAAGAGAAGAAGAAGAAAAAAAAAAGCAGAAAAAAAAATCAGAAAAAAAAGGCTTTTTATCACTTCTTGCAAAGTAGTTCTAAAATGAGCACTGTAAAGAAGTGCCTAGTTGAGACAAGACTGCAATCAGAGTAGTAAAGTCTTCAAAGAGAGATTGGGGTAGGAAATGTAATGATGAAGTCCAAATAGAATGCTTTAAAAGTAATTGCTCTCTCCTCACATGAACATAGAAAGGTCAAGTATAACTAGACTCTAAAAGCAGTCTGGATTTCCCATATCCCATACTATCTTAATAAGTATATTTGCTAATGACACCAAAGAAAGTGCCCTGAAACTTAGAGCTAACAATTACCAGGCAGATTCAAACGGTGAATGCTTTCTTCTGGAATAAATGAATCAAAGACAGAATTAAGTCCACCTCCCCATTTGAAATGTGCTTCAGTGTTTCTCCTCTATTCTGAAATTTACTTGAAGAAAAAAGGAGAAACATGGTTAACAAGGAAAGAAAATGAATATTCTTTTCTTTGAAATGAAAATAAACAAAACTAAAGCATACCTATGAAAAGGAAAAATAAAACAAACAAACAAACAAACAAACAAACAAAAACCCCCACAAATAAACAAACAAACAAACTAACACAAAAATAAAATAAAATAAAAAAAAAACCCAAAATGTAAGATCGGTTTGGTCAAAAAGGTATTGCTGATGACAAGAACAAATATTAAATCTTGGCATTTTGATTCATTAAGCTTTCTGAGCCTTGTAAGTTGTATGCATTGATGGAGTTAAATCCTAAAGTTACAGGATTTATGTACCCCAGGTACCTAAATGACATCCTTGAAGCACCTACTAATCCACCTTTTTTTCTATATGCAACCTTACGATTAGCTGATTACTTTCCCATCAATTTTTATAAAGAAATTTTCATGTTCTGTTCTTCAAATTTTATATAGCAATTTTTCTTTGTTTAGCTCTTTGGGGATCCATTTAGATTCTTGTAAGAAGAAGAAAGAATAGGAAAAATTAGGAGGAGAAAGTTTTGTTTTTTTTTTAATATATATTTTATCAAAGAAATGTATACAGTTTAAGAACATACAGGAATATTTTTTAGTGAAAAAAAAAGATTTTCTCCTTTGAAATGTTATAGATTTATGGAAAGACAATCTCTGGGCAGCTTTTTTGAGGGTTTTCTGCTTTTGTCTTTGTTTTCAATTCTATAAAATTATTTACTTACATTCTATGACTGCATAACACAAGAAAATGAGTTATAGAAAAATTATTCTCCTTCCACTACTATCTTTTAATTGAAATTATTACAGACAATTATTTAATTTCCATGAAGGTATAAGTGCTGCAGTATCACTTACCAGGTCAAAATAAACTAAGAAACAAATAAATAAATTTAAAACTCTTGAAGTCTTTCAGTAAAAGGCAGTTACAGACAAAGGTTAGTGATTTCCTTTTGATAAAATCCTAAAAGCATCTTATAAACTCCATGTGCATGGCAGCATTATTTTTCTTATAGTGATGACAAAGGATGGCAGAAGTGCTGTATAACAGACTAAAGTGCATTGAAGTGCAAGAGTATATACATATATCTCAAGAGGGAGAGATTTATAATGCTATTTAGTCATTTTAATTTTGACAGAGTTTCAAAATACTGCCAGACCAGATGTGAGTGGGAATTTGCATGGCCACAGATTGCTTCTCTTGTTGTTTCTATTTCTCCTTCTTATGGGCTGATGCCAACACGGAAGCTCTAAATTAGGAGACTGTAATAGGAATGTATATGACACTACTTTGGTTAGCCAATCATACCAGTAAGTATGATAAGTAGGAGAGAGTAGGATTATGTCACAGCTGGTGATATAATTACTGTATAAATTACTCTTTAATAGCTTCTGTGCTATGTATTAAGGAACATGTCTCTCAGTTTTACCAATTAACCCACTGAAAAAAACTCACAGTAAATTCATCTGTGTAACTGAAGAGACAGAGTATTGATCCTGCTATTTTGACATTGTTCTACCTGAACATATATTTTTTTCATTAATTAAGTGCTATAAATTTCCAGTGAAAAAATAGAAAAAAAAAAAACCACAAAAAAAGTGTCTCATATAACTGTATAATTTTCTGATGCACTAAGTGAGAACATATTGCATTCCCTTGACATTTTACCTTTCAAAAATTCTCAGCATGAAAAGAAATGTGTTTTGACCCCAAAATGGCATTTTCCTAGCTAACAACTGTAGAGTCACCTTACTTAATGTTTAGCTCATATTCTGTAAGCATTACTATCTTAAAAGAGTTGGCCTGAATTTCCAGTCAGATGAAACCAAATATTAGTCCTAGCAAAACTGTTACAGGATCACATCTATTTTTTGTATTTGACAAAAAAGAATTGCATACTGGCTTTCTGTCCTTTCCTGTGGTTCCCTAACCACCACCTCCCTACCCCCTGCCCCAAATGTTTTTGATGATTTTTTTGTTTTAGTTTCTGTTCAAGGCTTAATCCTTGAAACCATTGGTCTATTCATGATGCAGTGAATGTCCTTGAGTGATAGTTTAACTTAATTTAAATTACTATGAGCTTAAAAATTAAATACTTGTCTATGCATTTTCTTGGTCTAATGCTTAGCACTTCAAAGTGTCACAAAATTTTGGTGCAACTAAGCTGCTCTCAGTCGGGGCTGGGACTTCTCTTAATTAAAAAAAAACATCTAAAATAGATCACCTGAACTTTGCTGAGAAGCTGAGTATTTCCTCCACTGACTATAAAGCTGGTCTGAGATGACTACTGCCTTTCCAGAGGCATAGTCACCCATAAATGCTAGGTCATACGTGCCACTCCCTCATAGGCACTCAGATTTTCACTCAGGGAATCTCAAATGACAATGAGCATCTGCATTTCAGTAACTGAATCCCACTCAAAAAGCTAAATGAGCAGGAGTCCACTACGTACCAAAAATAAAGGATGACAGCAGTCACAGTTGTTGAATGTTTTGTTTGTTTGTTTGTTCACCCAGAGTAATTTGGAATAAGTTCTGGTGTATCTGGGATCAAAGATATACAGGAAATACAAAAAATATATTCCAGTTAAAAATAAAAATCAAATCAAATCAAATCAAATCAAATCAAATCAAATCTAGCTTTTTAAAAAATATAATTAATATAAAAATTAAATTGTCAGCATATCCATCTCTGCACCTACTCCCAATCAATATACTAAAGCCAAGAAAATATTATATAGCTTTTATTTGGGGGTGGAGGGGTAGAGGGGAAAATGAATAAAACTTTTTCTTTCCTTCTAGTCTCAGTGTTTTGTTTAGAGAGTGGATGTGCAGAATCATAGAATCATAATTCGTAGAGTTGTAACCTTAAGATTATCCTGTCCAGCCATCAACCTAGCTCTTATAAAACTCATCACTAAGCCATGTCAATAAGCAATATGTCTACCTGCCTTTTAAATACCTCCAGGGATGGTGCCTCAACCACCTCCCTTGGAAGCCCATTCCAATGCTTAATAAACCTAATATTTCCTAATATTCAATCTGAACCTGTCCTGGCAAATTTGAGCCCATTTCCCCTTGTCCTATCATCTGTGACTTGGGAGAAGAGACCAACCACCTCTCAGGTAGTTGTAGAGAGCAATAACATCTTCCCTCAGCCTCCTTTTCTCTCGGCTGAACAACCCCAGCTCCATCAGCCTTGCCTCATAAGACTTATTCTCCAGATGCCTCACCAACTTTGTTGGCCTTCTCTGGAGCTGCTCCAGCATCTCAATATCTTTTGTTTTGTAAGGGGCACAAAACTGGACACAGTACCCGAGGTAGGGCCACACTAGTGTTGCATAACAGGGGAATAGAAAATATCAATATTGTTATGCATATATTTTTTTTAGGAAATACAGATAATTTTTAAAGCATACTGGGAATAGATGGAATGGTGTATCTTTTTTATCCAATACTTGAAGCTGTTTTCTGGAGTGATAAAATTCAGTCATAGACTGACACCAAAAGTAGACTGTAACTTTAGTAGTCAATGATAAAATCTGATCATTGTAATATAGAATTCTACTCATACATACAGATAAAGGTGTCATGCTTTCGTTTTTTCTTTCCTTTTTTTCAGTAGCGTACAGAATGTCCTGTCAAAAAAGACATATCTTTACTGATAAAATGTCAAAATTTCTATATTTTTTTCTAAAAATATTAGATTTATTGCAGGGATGTGTAGTACTATATCAGACCAAGTGATATTTTCTAGTCTGGTAACCATTTTTTATGTCTTGAATTTATTCAGGAAGGAGTAAGTTGAAGAGCTGAAAGACTGATGAAATTAGATGTAGTTACAATATATATTCTCACTGCTATTAGTATAGGTCTTATATTTTAAGTCATCTGCCTAGAAATTCTAAATACCTTCAAAAACATAGTATAATATTTTCAGATATGGAAGTGGGTTTTTTTGCTGCTTTGCTTTAGTTTTGGTAGCTTGGTTGAGGGTTTTTTTGTGGGTTTTTTTGTGTTTTTGTTGTTGTTTTGGGTTTGTGTTGTTTGTTTTACTTTTTTGTTGGTTGGTTTTTGATTTTTTATTTTATTTTTTGTTTGTTTGGTTGTTGTTTTGGTTTTTTGTTTTGTTTTGGTTTGTTTTTTTCCCAATGCTTGAAATAGAAGTGAGAAAAGTTGCCGATTTGTGAAGAAAAAAACCCCACAACCTTGCTTTTGGAAATGTCATTTACAATTAGGTTTCAAACTTTACGATGTTTGGTTTATTCCTTGAAGAATTTTTCCTCTTGTTAAAGGTTTTCATTGTAGAAAGAAATAAATTGGTGGAATTTCTGTGCAATAATTCCATGATAAGTAGATAAATAAATAGATAGATATGCAGATACAGATAAAATATATAGATATGTACTCATGGACATACATATGCGTAATACATTTATACATATATCTATACAGGTAGGAGATTTCCACTTATAACAATATTTATACAAAAACACAGCATCTGTTATGCTAGTGTATGCTGTTATTGGACTTCAAAGATGCAAACAAGACAACGTAAAAACCTTCATTGTAATTAACGAATACGAACATTATTAGTTAAGAAATGTCATGAAGAATCAGACTTTAAATAAAATAGCTCCACTGTTTCTGTAGCACCTGTGAAGATCAATTTGATTCAGTACCAGACCATCAATACACTGATCCATGTCTTTTCTGTTGTCAGAGAATTCTTTCTTTCAGAAAAGATTAACATTTTATTTATGATCATTTTAGGTGTGTTCAGATGAACTTTTTCGCACCATTCCCTTCTACTAACTCAACATCAAGCATCAAGCAGAAGTAGCAAAGTCAGTTTGCTGCACTGTTATAAAATGTTGTGACTATGTCTTTTGTCATCATTCTTTCTCACTCTGAATGGTTTCACTTGCAATCACAGTTAACACAGGCGTATTGCATAGCCACTTGATTTTTGCCTCTGACAAGACTGGAAGTGTGAGAAAAAATTGCAAATGTCCCTGAAACATCTAATTGTTATTACTGCACTGAGCTAAAACTAATAATGATACTATTGATTAAATTGAAGTAGTGGATATGATTGTATTAGCATATTTTAATCTGCATCCATTCACTCTCCAAACTAAGCAGAAAATACTATATACAATAACACTTTTTTTTTTTTTCTCATAAAAGATAACTTTGCAAATATGATTACATTTTTCAACCTTTTTCATTCTTTTCATGATGTTTATAATAGACTTATGAGGGTATTTCATTCTTTGTAGTATGGTAATGTACTTGTCCTTGCTTAAAAAAATATGCTGGTTTTTATGTAATAATTGTATTTCACATAATTTGAAATTGAACAGTCAGCAAATTGTGGTCTGAGTTTCTGCATGTGTAACTTCTTTATATTGACTTCAGCAAGCTTTGAGTCGGTCTTCTGAAACTTTATTACAGGATTTTGCCTTGTTCAATCACTCGTGTAATCATTTATTTATTTAAAATCAGAATTTAAATCAGACTGTGTGACAGGACTCAAAGGGTTGGAATTAATGGAGCAGGGTCAAGCTGGAGGCCTATAACCAGTGGTGTCCCCCAGGAGTCAATACTCAATCCAGTCTTGTTCAACAAATTCATCAATGACTTCGATGAGGGGACCGAGTGTATCCTCAGCAGGTTCACTGATGATAAAAAACTAAGAGGGCTGGCAGACACTCCAGAGGGCTGTGCCGACAGCCAGGCCAGGCTGGAGAGCTGGACAGAGAAGAACCTCACGAGGTTCAACAACAGCAAGTGTAGGGTCCTGCACCTGGGGAGGAAGAACCCTAGGCACCAATAAAAGTTAAGGGTGGACCTGCTGGAAAGCACCTTTGAGAACAAGGATCTGGGGGTCCTGGTAGACAGTAAGCTATCCATGAGCCAGCAATGTACCCTTGTTGCCAAGAGGACCAAGGGAATTCTGAGCTGCACAGGGAAGAGTGTGGCCAGTAGGCTGAGGGAGGTCATTCTCGCCCTCTACTCTGCACTGGTGAGGCCACAACTAGAATACTGCATCCAGTTCTGGCTCCCCAGTTCAAGAGACACAGGGAACTACTGGAGGTAGTCCAGTGTAGGGCAACAAAGATGATTGGGGGATTGGAGCATGTTTCTTATGAGGAAAGGCTGAGAGAGCTGGGACTCTAGTTTGGAGAAGAGAAGGCTGAGGGGAGACCTTATTGATGCTGATAAGTATCTGAAGGATGGGTTGAGGGTGGATGGAGCTGGACTCTTCAGTGGTTCCCAGTGACAGTGACAGGAGGAGGGACAATGGGCACAATCTGGAATTTAGGAAGTTTCATTGAAATATGATGAAAAACTTCTTTATGGTGAGGGTGACCGAGCCCTGGAACAAGCTGCCCAGGGAGGTTTGGAATCCCCTTCTCTGGGGACCTGCAAGACCCACCTGGATGCTGTCCTGAGTAATTTCCTCTGGGCAATCCTGCTTTAACAGGGGAGTTGGACTAGGTGATCTCTAAAGGTCCCTTCCAACTCTGACAACTCCGGGATTCAGTGTTTTCTGAATTCCTTGGCCTGTTCACACTATTTCTTAGGTGAATAGGAAGTTCCTGTAACTCAGAAAAAAAATCAGAAATGTTTAGAATTGTACACTTAGATCACAGAAATAGATACCCTAAAAACAAGTTGATGACTGAAGTAGAGGGAAGATTTCATTGCAAATGTTTTAGAATATTTTCAATTGTTTTGTTATTTTTTTCCTTACAGAAAAGGGATCAAAATATTGATTTGTTTTTGTTCAAGTGTAACCAATCTTAGATATAGGTCACTTTATAGTAGATTGGGCAAGTTTTAATAATAATAAATCAACTTCAGGAGATATCTATATACCATTTCCTTCCAAATAACAAAGGCAGAATTTGTCCAGCTCATGTAAAAGAAAGGTAAGATCAGAAGTTTTCAGTCTTTTCTATGCAGAAGCTTAAACCACTTGGCTTTCTTTTGTCTCATGGGAAGGACAGAAAAAATTGGATAATATTTCCAGAATTACATAAATTGTTTTAATTACTAAATTCCTACATCATATATGTGATTTTGATTTGTTTTTCTGTGAAGCAACAGTAAGTGGCTTTAGAGAAATTTATATCTATTTGAATATTATTAATGTTTGTAGAGCTCTTACTCTTTACTCCCAGCCAGGAAATGTGAGCTCTAGTTCTTGAGTACACAGAGATCATTGTGTCCCATTCTCAACCATCCTGGCAACAAAAATGGCTTCAGGTACTAAGCTATGTATTTTTATTTTGTAAGATAGCAGGTGGTGCTGATGTGAATGGGAAACAGAATCTTGGTTAGTTTGTTGTTTGTTGCACTGCAGAATGCTTAAATGATTACAGCAGTTTGTTGGTTTTGTTTTCCCCAAAGGTTTTCCTGTGACATACTGTAAATTTGTCCTTCCTAAGAAAAGTCAAATGGAATATTAAAAAGGTAGCAGAGCATATACCTGAACAACTGCAAATGAGAGGGACAAAATGAAACCTCACCACCTTGTAAGGGATATAAATTTAGCAGTCTTTCTAGGCTTATAGAAGGCTATACAATAGATAAAGCCAACACACATTCCCTCCTCCCCTCTTAAAGAAACGAACCCAAACAACTCATCATGGTTAGTGGACTCAGAGATAAGTAACTATTGGAAAGGTAGTAACATTTGTCAACATTCATCTGTAGTCTTTTGAAGTAAAGATATTTTTCAAGTCTTTACATATCCCTCTGCTAAAATTTAGAGAGAATCAGTTTTGTTGTAATAAAAGGTATTACCATACATAGGCAAACAGAGATATAATTAAAGAAATTCACTATGTTTAATTTTTTTGCCTAGATTTCCAAAACTAATCCATATTTCTATCACTTTCTTCTGAAATGATAGAAGGGTTTGAGGACAATAGTGGGTTAAGTTTGAGCTATGCTCCTGCATTCTTTAAATCCTGGTTCCAACTGCAATAATTACACAGTTCGCAAATAACTTGCATTGATATGTGAAATGAGTCATTGTTAAGTCAAATAATTTTCTTTCTGCAAATTGATCATATGTAACACTTGTCTGAGGCTTTCTCATTCCATACTATTGTGCTGCAATCCATAAAAGCTTTTTCTTCCCAAAGATGTAACTGTCACCTTTGACATGTCTGATCCAGAACTTGACTTGTTCATTCATCTGCTTTGTTCATTTTCTCTTAATCTCTGAGGTTTTATTGAATTTCTAAGGATAATAAGCCTGAGTAGAAACAGGAGTCCCGATCTAGAAAATTATTTGAGTACACAGTGGAAGCTAACTGCCAAAACAGATGCTACTGTCAGTGCTGCACTCATAATATTTTAAGAATATCACAACTTTAGGAATATATAATTAGTTTAATAAAATCTTGGGCACACCGTTTGTAACAACTCTTTGCTTTGAATACATTTGTTCCAAGAGTTAAAATTTATACACACATATCAAAAATACACTCAGGACTGGAAAAACATACTGGATTTCATATTAGCCTGAACAATTTCAAGTACATTCAATTGCCTCAGGAGAGCTCAGCTGTTATGAAGATCAAAAAGGTCATGGAGTTAGTTCTGGTTGTTAGTGGCATGTGCGTTGCAAACATGGTATCTATAGTGATAGACCACCTACAGTCTAAGGTACATTGATAGAAAAATAAGGCTACCAGGTAGGCAAAGATAATACCATTTCCAAACACAACAGCTGTGCCCAAAGTCACTTCATATTTTATAAATTGTCTTATAAAGTCAAGAATGCTCCATTCTACCAGTGCACAATTCAATAACAACTTGGAATTGGAAACTGGAAATTATAACTAGCACAGAAGCCAAGCATCTTTCCATTACATATTTACAGTAAATGATAATTAGAAAGATGAATATGATTAAATACATAGACTATGTATATTATTCAATTATTCTTAATAAATTTAATTTATGCATATATATAGGACAGTTTATCTATCATTGATATGCATGCAGATTTAAAAAGTGGCAAATAATTTTGAACTCACCAAACTTTTCTGTTCAAATGAGTGCAGGCAAACACAGTTTCATTGTTAATTTCTATCACTGGTAATTTCATAAATGCCTTTAAAAATTCTTTTAAAACAATATATTACCTTTGGGAAATGTTTAAGTCTTAACAACACAGTATTCAGCAAAATGCATGTTATTATTTTAGGTCTCCTAATCCCCAACTTGTTTTTAAAGTCGCACATTTCTTTTCATAGCATGTGTGCTTTAGCCATTAAAACAGACGAATATTGAAAATATCCGTTTAGCCTAGCATATTATTGACTTTACTCATATAAATTGAACATAATATTGTTCTGTCATAGTAGAAATTTTGTGCAGTAATAGAAACAGAAAATATCAGAACACAGGATTAATCTTTAGATACAAGACGAATTCTGAGTTGCTTAGACTTCACTTGTGAAAACAGACAGAGCCCCATTCATTGATATTAATTGCAATGTATGAATGCGATATGGAACACATCTTAACCTTGAAAGACTCTCCTTAGACACAATCAGAAGAAATCAATTTGATCATGTCAGTCTAAGCCTTGTTCCATCCAATCATATTTTCTATTGAAACTGTTACTTTGATTTAAATTTCTTGGGTTTAAATTTCAAGTAACAAATCTCTAAATCTTCTAGTGAGAACTAGGAATACTGAAAGTCCCACAATTGGAGTGTTTCATGATTAGATTGGGGTAAAAAGCATCATTGAGATTAACAAGCAGAATGGGCTAATTTCCTTTTTTCTTTAACCATGAGCACATTATACAAGCAAACTTTTTGTTTTCTAAATGCCTTCCTAGTTTTATCTTTAAAGCATGGCATTTCAGTGATTGGGTTTTTTTCAGTGCCTTACATACAGATAGCTTATCATCCCCATTTGTCTTGATGTCAGCTGACATCCTAAAAAAGCAACTTTCTTCCTTTCCAGTAGTAACACCTTCCTTATTACCCCAGCTAATCTTTTACTTAGTATTCATCAGTGGACCTGTAGAAACAGGCTGATCTTGAGCCTTCAGAAACCTGTGGGCAGTTGCCTTGAGCTGAAAAACCACACACATTTTAACAGAAACTATAGTTTTCAGTGCTTGATTAGGCTTTTAAATCCCATTGTAATTCTGGCAATGAGCCATTCTTGGAACAGACTCTCCTGTTATACAAATATTATTTAACTTTGTGGAAGCATAAAATTAATTTATACAATTATTATGGTAATTTATTAATGTAACCATTGTATGACATATGGCAGAATGTTAGAATATTGGGTGATTATGGACAGAATATTTTTCTCAGAAAATAAAATCTGATTAACTGCACCATCTAACAAAAAGCAAATGACCAACCTCATACCCAAAATTAATTATTTTCAAGTCCAATCCTGCAACACTTTATACATGGTAATACTTGCACTCATGCTTACTGGCAGATAAACATTATGAATAATGGCAATAAAACCACAAATAAGTCCAAAAAACTGATGATGTTTATACCATAGACCCACTAGCAAAATAAATGTACAAAAATATGTAAGTATTATTTCAGTAACAATGCCATGAGCCTGCCTATTTAGTATGTAATGATATTAAAAAGACTCAATCCTATTGAAATAATATGGCATTTCTGTGACATTCAAATCCAGCAAATTCATAGATGCAAGCTGTGTGGTGGGCCGATTTATCTTGTGTAAAGGTCAGCCTAATAGAAAAGCTATGAACCAGGAAGCTGCCAAACTAATAGATAGGCAGTATCTGACAAAATCTACCTAGGAATTTAAGGTTAGGCATAACTCCCCATTGAAGTGATGATAACTTAAGATGGACATTTACTAGACAATGAAGAAACTTATATATTTTATATGTAACAGTGTCTTCATTTAGACAAGACATTAGCAAGATATTGTCTTGCTCTTTTGCATAAATTCCTTGGAACGTATGCACACACTGGAAAATTTACCAAATGACAACTGACAATAATATTATCTAGCAATAGAGAGGAAAGCATTATTATATTCAGATGAACCATTGGTATCTGAACAATACCCTGCACATTTCTATGTTTAGGCTTGGCTGCTTTTGCTATACGAGCATATCTTAGCAACAGTTTATACTCAGCAGAATTTATAATTACTAAAAACTGAGGAAGGCAATGAAGCGTGCATTTTAATTGTAGAGAAATGTAACCCTTGAGAAAAATCATACATGAGAGAATGTATGACTAATAGATTAATTTTAAAATATGTATTTGCATTTTTGGTGACACCCAGGAGACAATGAACTTGCAAAACAGAGAAACAAAAGTTTTCATGAGGGCAAATTCAAAATGGGAGAACAGTATCAGTAAATATGTCTTTGAAAATACAAGATAAGGGAATCTGAAAGTGAAATATACCTTATATAAATTAGAGAATGTGAAAGAGGCAGATTACAGAAATTATTTTAAATTCTACCTATTTGACATTAATTTTTTCATTATTTTTTAATTCATTTAATCTGCTATTCATCTCACGTTCAATATTTAAAAGTGCAGTCTAATGGTTTATTTCTTTATTTCACAGAGTTCTGTGATGATTAAGTTATCACATTTAGAGTTCTATGGCATTTACAGCTTAGAAAGATTTCACACTATGCTGAGTGCTGGTTGTGGCATTTATAGAAATATCATAAGAGATTTTTAGAACTTCTGCTTAATATTTATATTGTGTGTATGCTTAGAACAGAGATAAGCTGTGCAAGAAACCTAACCATAATGGCTTTTTAGCTTTGCAGATCAAAGTCAAGAAGTAGAGTGAAAAAATAAAAAGGCAATCTAATACACGTATTTTTCTGCAGTGGGAAATTCAAGTAAAATTTGGACTCTTGGATTCATGTACAGATAATTATGGATGTAATGTTGCTCAAAATACAGCTGCCTCTCAGAAGAGGGCATCTGCTTTAAGGATATCTGTTTTTAATGTCAAGCGCACAATTTAATTTAAAGGGAACTTAATTTGAGCAAAAGCCCATCCACATGAACACACTATCCAATCAAATTTTGAAAATTGAAACACTGACTGCTTACTCAGCCTGTAAGGCATGATAATGTGCCTTAAGTATTGAACAAAACTGAAAGTTCAGTTGCAGATAGGAGGAGACAAAAACCCTAATGATGGAAACTAGTCAGAGGGAAACACTACTTTTTCTTTTCCCATTGTACTATATTTTTTCAAAAAGTAGAAAAAAAAATCATGAGACAATTCTAAAGACAGAAGCAGACTACTCCCACTGAAATAAGGCAGTTAAGGTAAACACACCATGTAACATACAGGACTTTATTTCTTACAAGTAACTGTAAGCATTCAGTATCCCCTCCTTTAATGCAATACCGGGTCAGCAGACTGTTCTCCTTCTCATGCATGAGCATCTAGTTCATAGTCTAGTACCTTTTAGCAGCCTTCCAGTATCTAAAGTTGGCCTACAAGAGAGATGAGGAGAGACCCGATCAGGGAGTGTAGCAAAAGGATGAAGGACAATTGCTTTAAACTGAAAGAGGGGAGGTCTGGATTAGGCATTAGGAAGAATTCTTTACCATGAGGGTGTTGAGACACTGGAACAGGTTGCCTAGAGAAGTTGCAGAAGCTCCCTTGCTGGAGGTGTTCAAGGCCAGGCTGGATGGGGCTTTGAGTAATTTGGTCTAGTGGGAGGTGTCCCTGCCCATGGCAGTGGGGTTGGAATTTGATGATCTTTAACATAAACCATTTTATGATTCTATGACTATCAAACTTCTCTGGGTAATTAGGCTTACTGGGAATACAGCTGATGTGGCATGTAACCCAGGTAGCTGCTGCTTTTCTCCATCCCACAATCTATACTTCATATTGCTCAGTGGGTATTCCTCACATTGCTAGCTGCTTTACCAAGCACTGTTACTTAGCCTAAAGTTTCTGCTAACCTTGGTTTTCACCACATCTTAGCAGTAGCACACATCCAGCACAGGCACCTGGAACAGTCTCTCAACTCACATCAGATTTCAAAAGCTCACAGTTTATGAGCAACAGAGTTGTCTTCCTCCTCATCCTTGCTTTTTCTTTTAAATAGTAACTCTTACATTTTCCAGGACTCAGACCTATTGCACACACTCATGTTTGGGCAATATTGATTAGTCCAGATTTTTATACTTCAC
The DNA here is from genome assembly GCA_013400555.1 of Jacana jacana. NCBI lineage: Eukaryota > Metazoa > Chordata > Aves > Charadriiformes > Jacanidae > Jacana > Jacana jacana. Next base: position 71,084 of record VZTM01012102.1, on the reverse strand, counting down.
TGCAATTAGAAGGGTTTATTTTATTTCATATTTGGCAGCTTTTCAAATGGAATTTCTCTGAGTTCCTCTGGAATCATCCCTGCATTTTTGTAGTGCAGGGGAATGTGTAGAGGTGTAAAGAGGTGATGCTTTTTCTTAATCCCAATTTCACAACAGAAAAAAAATAGCAATGGATATGGGCCTAATGCAACCACTTCCACGAAAAAATTGAGAGGAAGAATATGGCTGTATTTTCGCCATATGACAGGAGCTTTCACTGTCTCCAGAACAGCTAAGAGGAGGTTAAGCTATAGCATGTTCTATCTTCATTACAATTAACCTCTCTGGTGTAAAAGCAGAGCTTTGAAAGGCTTTTCCAATTTCCCTGGCAATAAAATCTCTAAAACTGGTAAGGTAACCACCAGGGCTATGTTATTGGCATAATTTTGTTATTATAAAACTCTAGAATAAAAAATAACAAAGAAAAAAGAAATAAAATTGTTCACTATCAGAATTCAGTCAGAGAAGGAACAGAAAGGCTGGTAGACTCTAACCTCTGACTCTTCCACTCAGAAAAGGAAAAGTCTAACCAGGTTAACAAGTAGCCTTTTTGGTGCTCTTTGCAGCTAAAAGCAGATTTACCTCTTGCTTTGCTGAATGCAATATAACAGTGTTCTATTTGCACTTCAGGACTAACTGCAGAAGCCCCAGAGGAAAAAGACAAAGAATTTTTCTACCAGTTTTCAAAAAGCAGCTGCAAGAACTGTGCTGTATGTGAGGCTTGGGATATTGTTAAAAGGGGTAAAAAGGGAAAATGGAGAAGAGGTCAGTAATTGGAGAGCAGAAGGTTAGAAGCTACCTGCTCATTTGGGAGATTTGTACTGAGAAAGAGACCAGGCTTGTTTAGTTGGTTGACTGATTTCATGTGGGAGATGTGATTTTCGGCATGTACTGAGTAGAAGGAAAGGGAAAATCAGGAATAATTATTTTTGGCAGAGTTAGGTAATTCCCAGTCCCAGCCATCTTCATTTGATCACCAGCTGTTACTGCTGAAAAGTATTTTGTGTTACACGGTATTAATTCTCCATTTGTGTTCCTTTTCCTGATTGCTATGCTTTCTCAGTTGCTTTTACTCTAAATTTCCTGGCTTTTAGAAATTCTGCTTTGCAAACTACTGCTGCATTTCTAGAATATTTGCAGCCCTTTATTTATTGATATTTTTACTTACAGCTATAACTCCTTCTGAGTATATTTTTGGTCTGTAAATGTATTGGTCTTTTTCAGTTCATATAATTAATGTGCTGCATATTGGGCATATTGCCTGAAGTTCACCCTGCTGCTGAAAGACTTGTGTAGGGATAATCCGCAATGAACTTAGACTGAAAAGTTTATGACGTCCTTAATAATGTGGTCACACATTATCTAGAATGCTTGCAAGCAAATGGAATAATAAAATATTCCAAATCTCTATCAAAACAAATTTGCGCCCCACAAACCTTTCACATCACAGAGGTTTTGATGACTCAGATAGTCATACAGCAAAAGAGAAACAGAGTCTCAGAGTCCAACAGGCCAATTTAAGCACATATTCAAGTTTGGCCCTCAATTATCCATACTGCCTATGTATTTGTTTGCTCTCTGACTGATCTTGGCACACATGGACTTTTTCTCCAACTGGGAAATTGATATGGAAGTGAGCAGTACAAAGCAAATGATTAAAGCTTGCCAAAAGTTTTCTCAGCTGTGTTTCTCCAAGGATTTCTCAGTAGAAGTCTCCTCATGTTCTCCAATTCACTATTCTAGTAAGTTTATTAATGGAAGGATGCTTTGAATTTCTGTATCACAATGCCTGGCACCAGATTGATACCTAATGACGAGAGGGGGCCCTCTGGTATCAGAAAAGCACATTGCTTATCTTCAAGGAGAGAAAAATCCAAACACACAGCAATGCAGAATATCTTCTGGAACGGCTTTTAGACTATTACAGAACAGTTAAGCAATTCAAGTTTAAAATTAAGATATAGTGGAGTGTATCTGAATTTTGACATTGGCAATAAAGGATTCCAGTCTTTGTTGACCCATTAGGGCAAGGTCTGTGGTACTCGTCTTGTCTTGCTTTGGCCTAAGCTGCTCTCAGCTTGTAACAGACCCTTAGAGATGAAGTGGTTATTACAAATCTGTTGCAGCAAAAGCCTTGAGAATACTACACAGAGTGAATATTTGACACCTCCTACTCCATTAATTGCCTCCTACTCTATTAATTCCTTCACAAGGAAAATAATAAAACATAAAGAATCAGAGTTAAAGGTTTGTCTTTGAGCACCAGAGGGAGAAGCAACCTTGGAAAACAAACTGTTTCACAATGAGATGGAAAAGTAGGACATACTTAGCCATTCTAAAATATTATTCTATGGATGGAGCAAGACAAAAAGATCTCTGTGTAAGTTTCCATTAAATCATAGAATGGTTAAAATGGGAAGGGTCCTTAAAGATCATCTAGTCCCAAACCCCATGCCATGGGCAGGGACACCTACCACTAGACCAGGTAACTCAAAACCTTAGCCATCCTGGTCTTAAGCACTCCCAGGGATGGGGCTTCCACAACTTCTCTGGGAAACCATCTCCAATGTTTCATCATCTTCAGAGTACAGAATTTCTTCCTAATGTCTAACTTAAATACATTCCTTTTCAGTTTAAAGACCCTACCCCTCATCCTATTAACCCTGATAAATGTAAATATCAGGGGATGTAATTTAATGTGAATATCTTTTCTTGTGGAGAGTTTAATTGTAAAATCTTTAATATTTACTTATTTATCTCTGTCTCCCAACACCTAAGGTTAGTTCAAAAAATCTCAGAGAAGTTCAAAAAAACTTATTTCTGTTGTCCAAGCAAAATATTGGCACTTGTGTTGGGAGGCCTATCTCTCTCAATATCTGCAACTTAGGTGCATACTAGTAATTATGTTCTAAATTACCTCATTATATTACTCCAGGTCCTGAAAAAATTATCTGACCTTTGTACTTTAATACTGCATAGTAAGAGACATACCATAAAACTTAAAAGGCAGGTAATTACAACATAATTTGGGGTTTCTCATGTATAAATACAGGTAGAATTTGTAAGAATTTTGCTTAATAGTGAAATTTTGCAACACAGTGCCTTATAACCAAAATCAACTGGAATTGTCAGTTTGATTGCATGTTGCTAACAGCTCTCTGAGGTCTTTCTTGATATTCACAAGATGTTTATAAAGGATACTGGTATTCCCTTTATTACATCAGCTTTTCACTCAATTTGAATAGGGAGCCTTCATCCTGAATACATATGCTAAGTAATGTGATGAAAGTTTGTCTGTACCTTCTCCAAAGGGGAGAGAAGGAACAGCAGGAGGGTAACCCCAAATAATACCCTGCTAGGCTATTCCCAGTCCTAGCACAGACACCATCATGTTGTCAGAGGCACATCCATCAGAAGCCCCGAAAAGCACAGAGGTGCAAAGGCAGGCAAGAACAAGAATTAAGGAATCAGAAGAAGGGACAAGCAGTCCAGGACCCTCCCAGGACTGTCACAGGACATCCTCAGATCCATGATTCAGATATGACACTCATCAAGATGAGTAAACACTAGAACACCTTTTTGCCTGAGAAGCTGTTACTACTTAGGGGTATGGGACATGTTGTGGGATCACACAAATCTTACTTCGGAATGTGTAGGGGAACAAACAAAGGAAGGTAAAGGGACTGATCTACGTGATCTGTGGAGGAAAAAATCATTGGGAAACGGATGGATAAGGGTATAAAAGAAGCCAGTTGCCTGTAAACACTTGGCCAGTGGGTACACTTGTCCTATGTGCTACACCTGATCAGCACAGGCCACCCTATCTTCTTATTAAATTCCATTTCTAACTATTTTCCTGGGTGAGGAGCTCTCTGGTGTGCACATGTGTGTATGGAGGCCTAAGTGAGAACAGCTAGGGTCAGAGACATGTGTCAGTGCTGTCAGCGGCTGGAGGAAGATTGGGTGTTAAAGTCAGTGTGTGAATGGTAGCAAAGGGAAGCCAGACTAGCTGTCAAGTAGGTGAAGTGATCTGGGAGCAGGGGCAGGGTGTGGGTCTCTGAGGCTGAGGAATTGATTACCAGAGGGACCAGGGAGTCCCAGCCAACTGCTGAAGAGCTTGTGGGGTTTGGGAGTTCAAGGGATGAGAGCTGCTGTGCTGTGCATGTGAGTCAAAGTAACCAACCTGTATGATGTGGGCAACCAGGCTGGTTTAGGGAAACCATCTAAGTTATAAAACAGTAAATAATGAAAATAGTAGCTCCATTGGGGGAAGAGCTGTACACAGAAGTCTAACGCTGTAGAGAAGTCAAGTTTGCAGTGAAACCATTGCCTGTGGGTCCAGAGAGTCTACCAGGATCCCTGCACAGTAGGGGTTCAGAAATGGTATGCTGTCTGTGGTGGAGGAACCAACCAGACTAGACCTTGGCAGAGACCTCCACTGATGTGAGAGTACTGTGTGTGGAATGTGCAACTATGCCTTAAAACAGAGAACAGAATTTGCTTACCCCTTGTTACACTCATGATTTAGAGAAGCATTTTAAATGTTATGTCATGGGCTCTGTTCTTGTGGCTCCCTCACTCTAAAATCCTCTGTGACACTGAGGAAACTAGATCAGCATATGAACAAAAAAAATATTTATTTGCTCAAAGGCTATTAGTAACGATGGTTATGCTGCTAAAAAATACTTTTAAACACTTTCTATCAAAAAAATTCCCAATTTTTTTTCAAATACATCACAGGAAATTGGCATTTCATTTTGTCTCTCTGTGACAACACCAGTGTAGGGTAAGTATACTCTTCCCTCCCTTTAATATTTGAATCTGAGTGCTGACACACATAAAGATAGGAGTTTAATTGCTTTTTGGGGTATTTTTCTACTGTCAGACACTGGAGGATTGAGATGCTTATCTGCTTTTACAATCAAAGTCTCTAGATGTGTTGTACAAATCAAGTCCTAAAGTACAGTGTACAGCTATAGCTTCAAATATGACACCAGAAAAAAATAAAAAGAAAAAAGAAAAAATGTTTCTGTTAAAGTCTCATTGTCACAGTCGTTTCTGCACAGTTATTTTAATTGCATTGCAACCATTTTCCAAGGATCAACTTCCAGCCAAGAGGAAGTAACCTCCAGCTAAAACCCAATTATTTTTTCTTTTTAAACACCTTCTTATGCAATGAATGTATTGCAATTGCTGCAGATTTAGTCACTTAAAAACCCTTTCCTTACACAGTAAGTTAAAATTTGACACAGTGATACCACATTATCAACTTTTCATGAGTCACATCATGCCCTTGTCCCACATGCTTGGTAGAAGAAGAAAAATGTGTGGAATATCTGTGACTGGCCTTCTATTTGTTTTTAATTTTTAAGAGTGTTGCAAAGTCTATTATTGCCATTTATTTATACATTTTATTTACATTGTTTATAAAAAGTAAAAATCCTTTGATATTCATTTCCAAACATGGTATAATCAGTAAGCACTTAGCTTATATTTGTCACCCAAATGCTTTCAAGAAACAGTGAGTGGGGACAGGCTTTAGACAAGTTGTATTTATCAGCTGAGACAAATAATTTCTTAGCTGTTATACCAGTTGTACTTACCTGTTTCCAGTATGGGTATGATTGTTCAATGCGAGTTGCATGAAAGTCTGTGTCCCTAGTTAAATTTGGAAGCTAGATAGCGCTGTGCTTATTAGGACACGTACCTATCATGGACTAGATTTCAAAGTGTGTTTACATACAAATGAGTTGTTTCAACATACTGTACTGGTCTAGCATGAAGAACAATCATCTAATCAGAGCATGTACCTATCAGTTTGGGTACATGGCAAATTATTCAAACATTCCTGTTAACTGACAGGCAGTTTAATAATTTTAATTTGAAGTCTCCCTTGGTGGTGGATGAAATTAAGGATGAAATTAAAAAGTTATATTGAGTTGAATGATAAACCAGACTTTACCATCCATGAGCACCCACAATGGGAATTTTCTAAAGGGGTTATTAGGGGAAGGTTAATTAGCATTTCACCTGGGAAATGGTAACAGATGAGCTAAGGCAACACTACATAAAATATTGAAACAATTAAAGAAAACACTCAAACAAAAAAGCCAAACCAAAACAAAACCCAGACACAAAAATATCAATTTATTACATAGATAACATGGATAAAAAAGTAATTTATATTACTGTCTTATTAACTGAAAAGGAAGCTTTTTTTTGCCATACTCCAAGTGAATACAATTTCAAGTTAGGGAGTTCAGAGATAATATATATTTCAAAATGGAAACCATGGAATTAAGCTGTTGTGAAGCATGCAAGAGGGAGGCCCCACAACCAATCCTCAGAGTTATAATTATAAAAAAAATGTGCTTAATTTTTCAGTAAGCCTTACTATGTAATTATCTGATCTTCATAAAACTAGATACATTAGTCATCTGTTTAAAGTTAGAATTATCAGCACAGACATTATTTTTTGTAGCTGTGAATTTAAAAGATTTTCTGATTACATCAGAAAATAAGTCCTGATTTTCTTGTCTTATAAGAAATAAAAAATGTATTTTTAGACTCAAAATATGATCCACTGAATAGGACCCAATCTACTTATAGCAGATTACTAAAATCACTGCTCAAAAACAGGACAGCACAAACGTCTCAATAAGATTACTCAGGATATTATAGATCAGATCATGGCAGATCACCTAAGGAATAACAGAGACAGCTAGAATGTTACCCAATTTATGACATGAAGTATCCTTTTAAAATGTTTAAAAATGGGATATTGTAGCTCTTTTTTTTTCCTTCTTCAAATCAATTTATGGTACTCAAGCTCCACACATCTTTTGTGAAGAAGTTTACAGACCAGATGAAGATGCCTTACTCTGAAAGAGAAATAATACTACCTTTCACAACTGCAGGCTCTTTTGAACCTTGTCAATTGGTTCAGGGCAGTCAATGGCCTCCACTGTTACGGCACAGACACCAGTCGACTGAAGTTGCAAACTGCCCCAAATGAGTACATATAGCAAGATCTTCAAACTTGAACATCTGTTCCAAGTACTTTGGGAATAAAGCCAAGAGGCAAAGACATATTCAGCAGAATAAATGCTGAAAATTTTCAATGTGATTTTTTTAAGAAGCAAAGGTGTACCTGTCTTGGTGGTCTCTTCCTGAAGAACAAAATAAACATTATGATTTACATTTATTTCGAAATAAACTTTAAGGGGGGGAAAAATCCACAAAAACCAAACCAAACCAAACCAACCAAACAAACAAACCCAATAAAAGCCACAACAGGCCAGAAGAAAGAAAAAAAAGTAAAAAGAACAACCTTCAAAACTGTAAACTAGATCTAATGTTTTACAGAACTTTGGTAAATGAAGTATTTTGTAGCTTTCTAGGAATAATTAAAAATTCCATTACATTTCTCCCGGTCCCCTGTTTGGTTTGGGGTTTTTTTAAAATTATATTTTCAAGTATGGCTGAATGAAAATGTCATCTTTAAACCAATCTGCCCCAAACTCAGAAGAAACAATTAACTTCCAGACTTGATTACTACCTTAGTCTTCACTGGCCTACAATATTTCTTTTTTTTTTTTTTTCTTTCTGTTTATAAACTCTTTATTATTAGGTATTTAGAAAATATCTAAAGTAGTGATGAACCATTTTGTGGCCTCCAAGTGATATTTAGAGTGAGCTAGATAAGAAGAAGAATCGGGCAATGAGCGACAGAACAAGAGGGAATGGCTACAAGCTGCAGCAGGGTAGGGTTAGGCTGGACATTAGTAAAAAGTTTCTCACAGAAAGAGTGGTCAGTCAGTGGAATGGGCTGCCCAGGGAGGTGGTGGAGTCCCCATCCCTGACTGTGTTTCAGAGCAGATTGGATGTGGTGTTGAGGGATCTGGTGTAGGGGAGAACTTGTAGAGTAGGGCTGATGGTTGGACTTGGTGATCCCAAGGGGCTCTTCCAACCTGAATGATTCTATGATTCTAAGAAAGGCTTATCAACACAAAATCCAGCGTGGTCTGTAGTGTCTACCTAGAGCACAACCAAATATAGGTCTTTCAAGAATTTACATAGAATCATAGAATCATTTAGGTTGGAAGAGACCCTTGGGATCATCAACTCCAACCACCAGCCCTGCTTTACAAAGTTCTCCCCTACACCATATCCCTCAACACCACATCTACTCGACTCTTAAACACAGTCAGGGATGGTGACTCCACCCCCTCCCTGTGCAGCCTATTCCAGTGACTGACCACCTTTCCTGTGAAGAATTCTTTACTAATTTACTAATGTCCAGCCTAAACCTACCCTGCTGCAGCTTGCAGCCATTCCCTCTTGTTCTATCACTAATTGCCTGTGAGAAGAGACCAGCACCAACCTCTCTACGATGCCCTTTCAAGCAGTTGCAGAGAGTGATGAAGTCTCCCCTCAGCCTCCTCTTCCTCAGACTAAACAGTCCCAGCTCCCTCAATCGCTCCTCATAAGATTTATGCCCCAGGCCCTTCACCAGCTTCATTGCCCTCCCCTATACTTGCTCCAACACCTCGACATCTTTCTTGTGTTGAGGTGCCCAGAACTGGACACAGTACTCAAAGTGTGGCCTCACCAGTGCTGAGGACAAGGGGACAATCACCTCCCTCCTTCTGCTGGTCACACTATTTCTCATACAAACCAGGATGCCATTGGCCTTCTTGGCCACCTAGGCACACTGCTGGCTCATATTCAGATGCCCGTCGACCGACTTTTCTGACAGGCAGCTCTCCAGCCACACTTCCCCAAGCCTGTAGTGCTGCATGGGGTTGCTGTGGTCCAAGTGCAGGACCCAGCACTTGGCCTTGCTGAATCCCAATCCATTGACATTGGCCCATCGATTCAATCTATCCACATCCCTCTGTAGAGCTTCCCTACCCTCATGCAGATCAACACTCCCACCTAGCTTAATGTCATCTGCAGACTTACTGATGGTACTCCTATATTCTTGTTGAGACCGTTGATAAAGACATTAAACAGAAATGGCCCCAATACTGAGCCCTGAGGAACACCACTTGTGACTGACTTTCAGCTGGGTTTAGCTCCGTTTAGCACCACTCTTTGGGACAGTCCTTCCAGCCAGTGCTCGATTCAGGAGATCATAGAATCATGGAATCATAGAATCATTTTTGATGGAAGAGACCCTTGGGATCATCAAGTCCATCAGCCCTCCTCTACATACGCTCATCTAGGCCATGAGCAGCCCGCTTTTCCATGAGAATTTGGTGGGGGACAGTGTCAAATGCTCTTTGAAAGTCCAGGTATACAATATCCACAGCCTTCCCCTCATCAAACAATCTGATCATCTTGTCATAGAAAGATATGAGGTTCGTCAGGCAGGACCTGCCTTTCATAAACCTATGTTGACTAGGCCTGATCCCCTTGTTGTCCATTACATAGTTAGTGATGACACTGGTATCGAGGTCAGTCATGGTTAGTGACTCACTCTGGTATCGAGGTCAGACTGACAGGTCTATAGTTTCCTGGATACTCCCTTTTGCCCTTCTTGTAGATGGGTGCTACAATTGCTACCCTCCAGTTCATCAGGACCTCCCCAGTTAGCCATGACCTAAGGAAAATAATGGAAAGCAGCTTGGCCAGCACGTCTGCCAATTCTTTTAGCACTCTTGGGTGTAACCCATCCAGTCCCAGAATCTTGTGTGCATCCAGGCGGTGCAGCAGGTCATTGATCACTTCCTCACAAATTGTGTATATCTCTTTACATACCTGATGCAGTTTTCCATGTACATACACGGGCATATATCAGAAAAAAAATTCTGTGAAAACCACTAAACTTTTGCCATAAAACAGGAGCATGGAATCTAAGAGAGAGAAAGAACACTAATAGGATCAGAAACATCATTTTTTTTTTCCTCTCATTTCCTGTACATATGAAGAGACATTTTTACATTTGGAGAGCTCAGACATTCTGCTCTCAGGAGACAGGGAGAAGCCAATTGCTCAACCCTGAGTCATCCACTCCATCACCAATAAATTGAGATTACATTAGGAGAGAACATCCACATGTGTCTTCCCCCTGTGTTTATGAATCTATCACCACGTCAATTTCCAGTCAATGGAAATGTGCATAGCTGCTTCTACGTTAAGTTATTAGAATGGATATTAGATCTTCTTCCTGCAGGTGACATTTGGAATGAACTCTGATTTGTTTTAGAGGAGAGTTAATAGAGCATTTAGTTTAGAAAATATTAATTTATGTATCAGAATTCTGATTGTGATGCAATGAAAAGAAAGGGAAAATAAATCAGAAAAAAATCATTCTGTATGGAATATACAAAACAATTAAAATTAGAATAATTGAAATGAACCTATTTTCATGTTTGCAAGGCTTTTGCAGCTTCACTCTATTAGAGCTGTTTGTACCTCTACAACAATGGTGTTGTTCTTTTAAAATGAACTCCTTGGTGTGCACAGAGCTTCAAGGAGCAGTGTTTATAAGTTCCAGTCTAGCTTCCAATTCATGAGGTGAGATAACTGTTCTAAAAAGTTTCACAGTCAGCAGGTCCAGGACAATAAAAAGGATAAAACTCTTTCAGCTGCCCAAGACATCAAAACATTTGGTCTGTCACAGTTAAGCTTCCTTTTTAATGCTGTCAGAAATACTCAGGTGAGTTAGAACAGTGATATGATTCAAGTGACAGCTGTATGGGAGCACACAGCCAAACCAGGTTCAGAGCACAATAGGTGAGAAGCAGGGAGCTGTCATTCAACTCAGCTTCATCTCTGCCTTGCCTTGTCTATGCAGAGATAACCTGCGGGGAGGTGGGAGGGCTGCAAAAACAGCTCAGCCCGGGATTGTTTCAAGATTGCATCACAAGAAGAGCCAGAAACAAATAGAGCCTTAAAAATACAAAATGAGTCCTGAGTCCCATCCCACCACTGTTCCTGTGACTTTGAGTACTAGACATCATAAAATTAGCAAAATAAATTTAGGAACCATCACACTGCCATGGTGTTGGCCTGTAAGAGATTCATCCCCGCCTTGTCCAGCAGGCTGTACAGGGTAACTTCCCAGGGACTGAGCGACCTTACCTGAGAGTAAGGGTACTTGATTAAGAAACAGACATACGGTATATGGCATGCTATTAAGATTGCGATTGGTGCACTCTTTCAAGATATTAATTTCTAGCACACTTGTGGTTTGTGCTGTTACTTTTTGGGATTGCTTGTAGGTTGTAACAATGTATTTCACAATTTGTTTTTAAATTGCAATAGTGTGTTTGCTATTGTACCCATAGAACCTGCAGTAGCGGTGTATTGGACCTGTGAGTGGAGTCCAAATAAATTGTTAATTTGAACCTCTCAGTGAATTCCTTATTCCTCCAGGAATAAGATTAGGGCAACTTCCTTTTCTGTGTAGGTGAGGAGTTTTAACATTTACCAGTCTTGGGCTTCCATGTAGGTTCACAGCTCATTATTTTAATGCAAAGGGAATGTTACAGGGGTGCTAGTAGCTGGCCAGGAATGGGTCTGCTCCTTCAGAACAAACTTTCAGACTACCTGTTTGTAGAATCTGCAAGCTTCAGTTAATCAAAGAGATTGCCTTGGAATTTATCCAAGCTCCCCAATATCTTTTGTATGCCTAACAGCCATCCTCCTACTTCTCCTGATGTCTGTGATTTACAGATCATCTCCACATGTGATTACCATGGTTACCTTATAAAAGCTGTAGAACATGATGTGAACTGAGGCAGGTTTTTCAGGCCTGTTTTATAGTCATATATGCCTAGTTTATAGTGCATTTTAAAGCCATCTGATTTCCAGACACATCAAAAGAAAATATAAATAAAAGAAGAGTATTCATATCACCTGAAGTAGACAACATCACTGCATATATTTTTCAAAGAAATAGCTGAAGGAAAGAGACAAAAAATGTCCATAAATTTCTTATATTAATATTAATTAAAAATGCTTTCTTTTCATCTGTTCCTAATTCATCTGATTTGCTGCATTTCCCTGGTAAGTCACCTCTGAAAGGATTCTGCCTTAAGTGTTGTCTCCACTAAGGATATGGATATAAGCTCTTTTGGATAAAGTCTATAATTTTTTTGCGTCTTTTCTGTGAGATCTTCCAGGGTGTTTGACAAGAGTTTTGTGGGTATTTTTTTTTTTCCTTAGACATAGTTGTCCCTCCTTGTTTGCATTGTGCACATTATGGTTAATTCTTTGATATTATATAGACACAGAATCATCGTATTTTGAGACCTGGTAGCACTTCTTTTATTGGACTGGCTAACTAACAATCATGTTACCAAAGGGTAAAGATGAAATAAGTTAAGAAACAGCTCTGCTATTGAAAATGTATGGCTTCATTTTCTGCCTCTCCTATTAGTCTTTTATTTTTAAAACCACACTTATCCTCATAGTTCCCCACATCCAGATACCTCTTTAATATATATTCTTGACAAATGCAACCAGTTCAACTGGTGAACAATTGAGATTTGTATGTAGAAGAACAATAAAAAGTTCGGGGTTTTTTTTATTTTTTTTAAATTTGTTATTTAATACAAAATATAAAATTGTTTATAGCTCAACACTAGGCCACTAAAGACCAACAACAGATTTCTGAAGATAGGAAGTTTCATGTCCAATATCACATCTTAAAAGTTAAAAATCCCAGACAAGCATTTGTTACGTAAACTCAACCCATGTTGCATATACAAACTCTCAATGTCCTTGTTTTTCTACTATATGATTAATCTTCTGAAGTAGTCTACCTAAATCTGTACAGTAATATATAATTCCATTTCTTTCAATCAAGCATGTGTGACTAATTGTAATCTTCTAACAGAGACCAAATTCTGTAGTAGATACTACATTGGAGTCAAAATTAGTTGGGTGTGACAAATTTCCAGTTTCCAGCATTTTTTTTTTTCTCTTAAACTTCCTGCATCAACTTGTAACTTGTCAAACAGTAGACTACAGGGAAGTTTGAAAACACATTTACTATGGAAACTAGGTGGTTTAGTTGCAGGGAAGGTCTTCCTTTGAAGTTCTGAACTTTATAACAGAAGGGATTGAAAGCAGTCATTTTTAATGAAATCATAGTCTCCTCCCTGTCTCAAATAACTCAATGATCAGAGCACTCAGCTAGGAGTCCTTCTGCTACTTATATTCACTGCCTAAAGGGAATTAAAGTACAAATACAAGACAGACTAATTTTTAGTGTATTGTAAAATGACTTGATTTGTTCACTATAGATTTTCTTGAAAAGGACTGTAAGAAGGCAACAGAAGAGAACAGGGAACACCTGTCTGTCTTGCTCTGGCTGCCACAGTCTGCTGGGACCTCCTGAAAAGGGGAAAACTGGTTCCTTTCACAAACGCAGCTGAACCTGGCCATCTGGGAAAAGGGTGTGGAGTAACAACTTGGGGCAGGAAAGGGATGAGAACAGCTGCAAGTAGAGAGCTAGCAATAGAAATGAACAATGGAATGCTCCTCAGAGGAAAAGAGCATTTGCCTGAGAGAGGGTGGGAAGGAGATAATTTTCATGGAGTTTACAGATGACACCACTTGTGAAGGAACAGGCAATATAATGAAAAGTAGAGCTACTCTTCAGTGGAACCACTACAGCCCAGAGAATTGGGCTAATTATACCTTCATGAAGATCAACAAAAGCAAATGAAAAGTCCTGCAACAGGGCACAGATAAATCCAAGTAATAATACAGGCTGGGGGCTGATTGTCTATGTCCTGGTTTGAGGTAAAACAGAACCAGGAATATAAGCATATATATGCTTATACAGGAAGCAGATTTGTATAAACAAATGGGGGGGGGGTCCCACTGGCAACAAGGTGAGCAGATCAGCAGTGTGCACCAGCAGCGAAGAAGACCAGCTGCATCCTGGATTGTTTTAAGAAAAAAGAAGCCAGCAGATAATGAACCTTCCCCTTTATTTAGCACTGGTGAAAACAGATCTGGAGTATTGTGCCTAGTTCTGGGCTTCTTGGCATAAGAACATTACTGAAACACACTAGTCCAGCACAGGCCATCAAACTGAACTGGAGGTGGTGACTGGAGAACACGTCATATGAGGAAAAACTGGAAAGTCTGGGTTTGTTCAGCCTTGAGAACAGAAGTCCAGGGCAGACTTTATTGTTCTCGACAGTTACCTCAAAAAGGATACAAAGAAGATGAACACAACTTCCTCTAGGACGCATGCAATGATAGGACCAAGTTGGAACATGGGGAATTCTGTTTAGATACAAGAAAACATTTATTTACAGTGGGGGTGATCAAGTCCTGGAAGATGTTGCCCAGAGAGATTGTGGGATTCTCAGTCCTTGTGGGACTGAGCAACCTCATCCAACTACTTCTTTCAACAGGAGGAACTACTTCTTATGGAAAAGGTAGCCTCCAGAGGTCCTTTTCATCTGAAATTATTCTATGACTTTATGAGACCTCTTGTCTTTTGCTATTGCTGAAATTGTTAAAAGCATTCAGAACTTTCTTGACAAAGCAGCAGTTTAATCATGAAGCAGGTAAATATAATTCTAATTTTCATTTACTCTATCATCTTTTCTTTGCAGTAAGTTAAATATAATTTAATAGAACCTTAATATGCCTTTCCTGAGACTGTCAATTTTGTGTACAATGAAGTTGGTTCAAATTTACTGTTGTCAACTGTTGTTCACAGTATCTTTCAGATCTCTATTGAACTTATCAGAGTATCATAAAACCTGTACTTTATTATACAACATTTTTGTACCGTTTTAAGTGAAATATTACAGGAGAACATACTATATAAATAACATAAGTTGAGTAAGCTGCTTCCTCTGTTGCAATTTCAATTAGACATAATCAAAACAAGTCATTTTGTATGATAAACTGAACAAATGATGGGCAAAAAAATTACAGTGATTACTGATAAAATACCTTCATTATCATCAACTACTTCACTTTGATAGTACACTATGAATATTTAATTGACCGTTCTAAATTGTTTTATAGTTTATTATTATTTTGTCTAGTGGTCATTATTTTGTACTAGGACTTTGAGTGCATCTCTGTTTTCTAATCACAAAGAAATATATTAGATTTGTCATTTATATTAATTCATCTATAAAATCCAAGCAGCTTATTAATTTTAATCATGTACTTCAGTATTCTAAAATGGCTGTGATTTTATCTGCTCCTACATTTTAATTAACTAAATTCAGTAGTTAGAAGTTCAAATTTTTCTGTTTTCAGACTTTAATTAAGATTAGAATTTGATTCCCCAAAGTTTTTCATTTGTCAACATAACAATTTTCACTCCTTAGATATTATCCCTAGGTATGTAGGTAATCATAACGAAATACATTGTCAAATTAGTTCAGAATTGTGCATTATCTTTCACTTATTAAAAGGTTATAATTTGTGACATATTACAATCATTTACTCTCCAAAATGAGAAGACTTTTAAATCAGCAAAATAGATCATACCATGAAGATACTTTTTTTCCTGGAATCTGCTAAGTGCAGATGTGTTAGCAGTTGTATTCAGTTTAAAAAAAAAACCAAACCAAACCAAAACAAAAACATAACAGAATCAAAGCCTCATCCAGCCCAGCCCTGAACACTTCCAGTGATGGGGCAGCCACAACTTTCCTAGTCAACCTGTTCCAAAGTCATAACCTTCATTTAACTCGTAGTTCATATTGTAAAAGAAAAATCCAACTTTAAAGATCAGAAGTATTTGGAAAATTATTGATCTGCTTATAGTAGAAGTCATTCCATGAAAAAGGGTTGTGCTGGGGTATTTCTGAATGATCTGTTAAATATATACACCACCTCTCTCTTCTGCAAAGTCCAGTTCCTATTCTAGTTTTTTGTTTGTTTGTTTTCCCTAAAAAATGTTTCCAGGCAATGCACTAGAAGACTTTTGTGTTTCAATAACTTTTATAAAAGCATCTGTAATGGGTAACTTATGGAAATAAAGAAATTCTTCCTTTTGTGAAGTCTTCATTTTATAAGTGGAAGTTTATAATATTGCTTAAAGTTCAACTATAATAGGACTTTAAAGACAATTCTTACTTATCCAGTATCACCTCATGAGTGCCAGAAATCTTAGAAGGGATCATGATTACGTCTTTTAAATCTACAGGTTTACTCAGTCTCCTTCATTCTATTATTGACAACATATAAGTCAGAAAGTTTGACTCCCAATTAGGGTTAAAGATTAGTATTTAACCTTTCCTGCATAACTCAATGAGAGCTTAAAAAAAAAAAAAGAAATAATGTATACAAATCAGATTTCTGCTGGTGGTCTGCAACTTACTGCATACTAACAAGCATGGAATAGTTTCTACACAATGGCTAAAATAAGATAATGTTTCAATACAGGACCCAATGAAATATACATTTCTATTGTTTGTATTTGTATTAATCACACTATTGTAGAAAATAACTTGCAATAACATTTCTTAAGTGTAGAGTTTCCTTCTGTTTTCCCATATGTTTTATGTGTTGAGTAGAATTGTAAGTCCTGTATATTTTGTCTACAATCAGTGGAGAGTGAAGCATCTCTAGACAGTTATTCAATTATCTGAGTTCACAAGAAGGAAACAGAATCCTTTTGATGCCAAGTTGCAAGTGTATCATCTTAAAGTATTAATCAAACCTGTAGTCAAAGTACCCAGAATTGGAATGAATCTGAGCATTGGGTCAGGAAGCACTTTAGAATTCTGGGCCAAGCGAATGATCCTTGTAGCTTTAGTTAGTGGAAAATCCCTGTTTGCTGTAGGATATTGTATGCATATATATCATACGTAGCAGGTAACTACTAGTTGAATATACTATTTGAAAGAAATTTAAGTTACCTGATTTTTAGTTTTTAGGTTTGCAACCAGATTGGACTATTAGAGCCTGCTAGTCTCATTGTTTTTCTAAAACAGGCCAACCAGGAAATATAAACTCTGAAATCACAGTTATTTAATTTAGAACATTTTTATAAATATATACTATTGATTAACGTATTTCCAATGGAGTTTTGATAATTAATATAAATTTTGAGACTTTATAAGGTTTTTGTAACTTTTTAAATGAATAATTTCTGGGTTTAAACACCTTTATTTTGGTGTGTAACCACCAGATCTGGATACAAAATGTTATGAATGTACTGCTAATTCTATAAATTGAATGAAAAAAATTAAAGAGAATGATGGGACCATTTTTCTGCTCCCACTTGATAGGCTTTTTCATTTGAGTGTTACTTTTACTGAAGTTCTTTCTGCCACTGAACAATGACACATTCCAAGTTTGCCTGTTGCAATGTACCCCAGGAAAACAATATTTTTTTGTGCCCCAGAATTATATAATCAAAAGTTAAAACAAAATTAAAACAAACAAACAAACAAACAAACAAACAAAAAACAACAATAAAGCAACTCTACACAATAGGTTCAGAGATGCAAACAGATTGGAAAATTCAAGGAAGCCCTGAAATACCATTCAGTGATAAAGATGTCAGTAGCGATTTCTTTCCAGAGGTGCCATTTTCCAAAGTATATTTTCAGTATAAGACAAGTGCAAGTATATAAATATGTATTCATAATTCCCCTTTGATTTTTCAGAGAACATTTTTACTGTTGTGCTGGGGAATATTTGTCAATATGTAAGAGTTAAAGCATATAAGGTAGTCACCTAGAATATTTTATGAAATAAATATTAAATGAGTTAGGTCTGGAATAAATCTATTTAATAAATACTCAAATTGAAAAAAATGCAGGTTTTATTAAGTTTAGTGAAATTAATTGTCTAATTCTGCTAAATATTTTCAAATATTTTGGTCACAGTTTGATTTGGGGAGGGGAGGGATAGGGAAAATGGAGAAGGGAGGTAAATGACAGACACAAAATAGGGGAGAGAAAAATGTGATGGCTGAGGTATCATTATCAGATTTTTTTAACCAGCACTGGAAAAGAGGCACACTCACCAGGAGATGAAATTCCCAGAATCCGCTTCTTTCATTATCTGAAGATATTTGTAACCGTATCTTTCATTTCATGGAGATTTGCCAGCAGGACAAATTTCCCAGTTCTGCTTCTGATGAAGATCCACTCTGCTTGAATAGATATTCACTGAAGCAAATACTGAGCTCAGCTTTTCCAGCTCCTAAACACACTGCAGCACTACATGTTTCATTTTTTATACTAACAGAAAAATTCCTAAGAAAAAATAATAAAAGCTCTTCTTGCAGCACTGCTTACCCAGATGGTTTGATATTTACTCTTCTGCAGCAGCTGGAGAACATCCTCAGTTATTAAGAAAATGGACAAATGTATATTTCTAGTCTGAAATATCTGAGTTCCTATTAGCATTTAAGTGGGATGTCCAAAACAAAAATATAAAATACCACAGTCTATGAAAATCATCTTTAATATATTAACTCAGTTGCCTGTAAGCTGAGAAAAGCCAGGAGAGCTGAGAAATGGGACTAGAAATAGGTTTAGGAGAGATGTTAGTGTGTGTATGTTCTCTAAAAAGTGAGCAATACTGAACTGGTCAGTTTTATCAGAATCATAGGATGGTTGGAGTTGGAAGGGGCCTTAAAGATCCTTAAGTTCCAACTCCCCACCATAGGCAGAGACACCTCCCACTAGAGCAGGTTGCTTGAAGCCCCATCCAGCCTGGTCTTGAACACTTACAGGGATGAGGCATCCACAGCTTCTCTGGGCAACCTGTTCCAGTACCTCACCACTCTCACAGTGAAGAATTCTTCCTAATACCTAATCTAGATCTCCCCTCCTTCAGTTTAAAACAATTATCCTTCATCCTTTTGCTTCACTCCCTGATAGAGTCCTTCATCATCTCGCCTGTAGGCTCAGTTTAGATACAGGAAGGCTGCTATAAGGTACTAGACTATGGGCTAGATGAATTAGGAATTTTTTTCCTAATATCTAGTCTAAATCTACCTTCTTTCAGTTTAAACCATTACCCCTTGCCCTATTAGTTAATTGTTTAGCTTTCTTGTCCTTTACACGCTCATCCTTTGGTTGGGTAAAATGGAATGACTTTGGGTGAGATCACACTCTAGATACAGATATTTCGATGAAACGGTGTAAAGCATATGCATCTAAATGGACAGCAGGAGATTTAGCTCCTGTTGTCAATTAAGCTTTTCAACTTACTGGATGTAGACGTCTGCTGTTGGTTAAGATTAACAGCCTCCTAGGCCACCCTGACAGCCTCAACTCAGGTAACAAACATGGGTGGTTGGTGCCAGATGAGATGCCTTAAGACGTCATACCTGGCTTCAAAATGTTGTTCCAGGATGTTGCAGCTCTTCTGTAGATCTGGTGTCTTGTTAGTAAGTCCTGTGAAGATACCATAAGGCACCTTAGCTGACATTATATGCCTTTGTATAAACAACTGAATCCTGACCAAACTTTTTCATTACATTGTTTTAGCAAAAACTTATATTCAGTTACAGTATTTTGTTTCCCATTTGACTAATTTAAATTAAAACCCCCTACATTGAAAGTAGAAATGAACCAGTATCCTAGTTCTCATGTAAAATGAAAACACAAGTTTTGTATTAAGACAACCCTATACATCGTCACTATATATATATATCAAGTAATTTTGGCACACAGGAAACTTAATAAATAAATATGATCAGTGATGATGCAGCATCAAATATATCTCCTTCCTCTGACTGTATGAGACAGCATTTTCTGATCTTAAGAGCTGCAACGAATTCAGTATAATTTTGAATACATTGTTGAATATCTACAGATTGGACTATGTTTAATTACCTTTATTAATAATAATTACATTTGTCAAATTATTCCTTTTTTAAAAAAATCTTGAACTGGAATGATGAGTCTTTTGCCAGTTCCTGTGTGACCACACACACAATGAAGGTCACAAAAAGAAAATCTTAAACTGCAAAGATCTCTCTTAACTCATGCATTAAAACTTTGATTCTGCTTCCTATTAAACATTTTATATAGTTTTATTTATTTAACCTATTTCTCATGTTCTAAATATGCATATGACAGTTTTATAGACTTCTTGAACTCTAAACTTTTCTCTTGGGTCAAAGAATGTTAAAAGACAGGATAAATAGCATCTTTATGATAATTAGGCCCATTATTCAGCATATGTACATGAAACATGAAAAATTACAGCAATCAGTGGAGGAATTCTACTAATATGTATAGACTTTAATACTATCTGATGGGTTTTGTAGAGAGAGTTACTAAATAAAAAATAAATAATAATAATAAAAAAGTAAAACTGTTACTAAATAAGCTGTTACTAAATGAAAAATAAAGTAGTAATAACAACAACAACAATAATAATATCAATGATAACAATAACTGTAATAATAATAATAATAATAAAGTAAAACTGTTTATACATACAAGACAAGGCTCAAACAGCTTCTAAGTATTTCTTATGTGTCTGCAAATTTGTTTTTGACATAGTGTAAGATAGTAGATTCCCACTCTGGTAAACTAAGCTGAGCCAGTGAAATATATATATGTTATAAAAAAGAATAATTCAAAAACTTGTGTCTTAAGCATCCTCACTGCTTAGATATTATCTTACTGGGACACTCCCTAGCTCTGGTCTGAATTGCTTGTGATAGCTTTCTCAAAAACAAATCTGCCTTGTGTAATGTTCCTGAGGTACAATCTCCAGGGGAGGTAGGACAAGTCCTAACCTTGATTCTGTAGACTGAAGTCAATATACACAGCTCAGTGTCAAGGACGAGGACTAGTTTCTGACTTTCTTTTATGTAGCAACACAGTCTTAACTTCCCTTGTCCGCGATAGGCATAGAGAGCACACCTGACACAGGAGATCAGTATGACGTGATTCAGAAAATGAAAACTTTCCTGTCTATTTTCACATAATCACAAAATTGTAGGGTCCCCTGGAGATCATCTAGTCCAAGCTCTCTACTAAAGCAGGTTCTCCTAGAGCAGGCCGGAGAGTAATGCATACAGGCAGGTTTTGAATATCTTCTGAGGAGACTCCACAGGCTCTCTGGGCAGACTGTTCCAGTGATCTGTCACCCTCAGAGTAAAGAATTTTTTCCTCATGTTGACACAGAAATTCCTGTGTTCCAGCTTGTGTCCATTGGCCTTTGTCCCATCACAAGGCGCTACTATGAAGATTTTGACCCCCCCATCTTCTTGTCATCTGCCACATATATGTATATAAGCATTGATAAGACACTCTCTCAGTCTTTTCTCAGGTTGAACAGACTCAGATCTGTCAGCCTTTCCTCATAAGAGGGGTGCTCCATTCCCTTGATCATCCTTGTAGCCTTCTGCTGAACTCTCCAGTAGTTCTCTGTCCTTCTGGAACTGGGATAAGAAACAGTAGTTTCTAATGTTCAATAATTGTAGAGTTTGCATCTTTTATACTGTATTTTTTGTGTACGTATTGAAGATGAATAAACCAACAGAATGTTGAGGCTGAAGGACAGAAGCCAGAACTCCCCACTCCTACCTGAATTCTGTAAATTCTGAGAATCTTTTT
>VZTM01012102.1:1486-18701 GCA_013400555.1 Jacana jacana | reverse complement strand
TTGTTGTTGTTGTTTTGTTTTGTTTTGTTTTGTTTTTTACTTTTTAAAAGTTCTCCAGTCCAGTTCCCCCAGAATATCTCATTCTTAAAATGTAAGATTATCTTTTTTCTTTAACGGTATACATCGATAATATTTTTTTTTTCCATGATATTTCCTAGGGTTCTGGGATTATGTTAAAAATGGCCACTATTTCTGCTCAACCAATTTATGGGCAAATCTGAAAGTGACATAGGTAAGCCAAACAGTCTTTCTGGAAAAGTGGTTAAAGGGAGCCAGTCTGCTTCTCACTGTCTGTCTCAAAATATAGGGTGAGAAGTAAAGTACAGAGATAATACATTAAAACTGATCTTGAGACACATACTTTTTACTAAAAAGAAAGAGAAAACCATAACCATGAATAAGTAGTAATAAACAGTAAATAAAAGCAAAATAAGCTCTTTCATTAAACAAAATGAAACAAAACATTTCATTTCAGTAACTGAGAAAAAGCAATGAAAAGCAAACACTAACTTCATTCTCAGAGGAGTTCAAACACTCGACATAAATTAAATCTACCTAACTCTTAAGGGAATTACTGAGCCCTACTAAGAATTGTTGTTTTAACCTTTCTCTTTCTGATTGCTCTGCTCTTGTGTGCAGTTAAATAATATTTGCTTTAAGAAACTGGTCTGAGTTACTGCACTTTTCAAGTGATCAAAGACTCCAAAGGGAAGAAGCTCTGTAAGAATAGTCTTGTGGCTCTGGCAGGGAGTGAGGTGGGGAACAAGACATGCTGCAATTCCATTCAAAAACGGAAGGGCTTTCAGTCTGAGAAAGGTATAAACAAATGGCATCTGAAAGAAGTAACCAAAAAAAGTCAGCATCCAGGCAATTGTGGTTTTGTTGAAAAACAATCTTTAATATTACTTCATATTCAGCAACATTAATTTCCTTATGCATTTCAAGCCTATAAAAACCTCACACATATTCTAAGACCTTTGATGGTCACAGGAAGGGGTCACAAGATATAAATCACAGCTAAGTTTAAAATACTGGAAATTGTTGAATGTATCATCACAAAATTCTCCCACCTTAGGCCTTTTTTCCACTCCTTTTTAACTATTAAAACCATTCAACTGTCAAAGTATGCCAGCTAATATTACAACATTAAGTATAGAGAAATTATTTAAATGATGAATTGGTGATCACAATAGACCCTGTTTTAAAAAGATGGATTTTTTTAGATGCAGCCTAAATAATGAGTGCTTTTTTTAAAAGCAAAGGTAATTTGGTTACTCAGTATTTAAAAAATCAAGCAAACACAAAAACCCCAAACATGTAAATGATGTAAGAAAATATAAATGCATAAACAAGTTTCTAGTTTCAAGAGGAACAAATAGAGACACGGGGATCAAGTTCTTTCCCTCTGTATATGAGGGCCTTGTATTTTCATACGGATCATTTAGCAAATCCATACTTTGCCCTATTAACCAGCACAATGGAATAAAATTCAAATTATACATGCTCCTGAGAGTATCAAAGAAATCTGACATCCAGAAAGATAAAGAAGCACAGCAGCATTTTACAAAGCCTGCAGACAGCTGAACAGATGTCGCAGCAGCCAGCAGCAGAACCAATCAAGGAGTCAGGGAGAAATTTGCCAGGGGAGCAGACCCAGGCCCAGGTGCCAACAATAGAAGAATTCATCTCTTAACATCTGTTTGTACCAAGCATTCTCCATATGTGGGTATATATATTGGCTTTGGGCCTAGCACATGAACAGAAAAAAAAAAAGAAAAAAAAGAACTGGAATATCTTTGATACTGCCAGGAATAAGGAGAATATCTGCCAAGTTTGTGCTGAAATTCTGTGAATCTGAGAATTGCTTTTCTTTCTATTTGTAAATGCACAATATGTCCCTGTGGTAGCTCTGCAGGTGTATATGTTTTAGACTGTGAAATAGGTTCCAACCTGTTTAAATAAAATCTTACCTAAAACACCTTGCTGGAATTAACTCAGTCTGTTAATAGACTCTAAGAAACCCCCAAACAAACAAAAAAACATGCAAAAAACCTCCACCCCTAAACAAAAAAAAATAAAAAACAAACAACAAAAAAACCCACCCAACCCACACATGAATCAAGTTAACCTCAGTTAAATAGGGATTTACTGGATGTGTCACTCATCAGAATTGTGACTGACATTCCAATAAACTTGCACCTCCTCCTGCCACCCAGTACAAGCAACATGAATTAACTCTTAAAGAAATTTGATAGAAATTAGACTAAGCAAAATAGGACCTAAAAAGAGGACCTAGATGTTGTTGAATATGACACTTGTAATTACTTCTTTACTTTCTAAGTTTTTATTTAATTATTTTGTTATGTAGGAATCTAAACCAAATAAAAACTCCACGAAAAAAACCAAAAGCCATACATATCTAACCACAACTTAGGCTAACTTCTGATTGGTTACTGGCAAACCTACTATGCACCTAAAATCACCGCATCTGGGATGTGAACTTGTGCAAACAATTAGATGAAAAACTTGAAGGTCTTTAAAAATTGCCAGCCTAGAGTTCTCACTCAGACCTAGTTATCACGACAGGGTTAAAAACAAACAAACAACCAACCCCCCCCAAAAAAACTACACACTGATATTTTGTCCTAAATTACAGGTAGTTGTTGCTAGCAGGAAGTCTGAGAACATGCCACTGGAATGGGGTTGCCAAAAAGACCGTAGGGAAAGTTTTAAAGACAGGTATTCTGAACAGGTAAGAAATTAAAACACCACCTCTTGTGGAACAGATGATTTGAAGAACTTTGCTAGATAATGGTCAGCCAAGGAGCCTATTGTAACAGGAAACTTCCTTTTCAGATATCTGAGAAGTATAACATGAGTTTGTTACCGTGCAGCCTCACAACTGCTAACTGGAGGTATTTTGGATATAACTTCTGTATAAAGAAAGATAATACATTCTTTGGTCTTATTCTGGTGCCAAAGACATATTAAGGATCAGATTCTAACTGTAAGTATACAATAGCACGGAACAGGACCTTAGGGAAAAAAATCATTGGTGCTGAGGCCCCGAAATCTGTTTCACCACAGACATTGTTTCACTCAAAATCTTGCTGTGGTCAAAATGGACCACACTCTATATATGACAACATAAATGTATTTGTCCAGTTAATATCTTAACCATAGAACCATAGAATGCTTAGAGTTCAAGGTTTCCAACCCCCCTGCTGTGGGCAGGGACATGTCTCACTAGAGCAGGTTGCTTAAAGCCTCATCCAGCCTGTCCTTGAACACTTCCAGGGATGGGGCTTCCACAACTTATTTGAGCATCCTGTTCCAGTGTCTCATCACCCGCACAGTAAAGAATTTCTTTCTAGTATCTAATCTAAATCTCTTTCAATTTAAAACCATTACCTCTCATCCTATAACTGCACTTCCTGATAAAGAGTCCCTCCCCATCTCTCCTGTAGGCCCCATTTAGGTATTGCAAGGCTGCTATAAAGTTTTCCCAGAGCTCCATCTCTCTGATCATCTTTATGGCCCTCTGCTGGACCCATTCCAACAGGTCCATGTCCTTCCTATGCAGAGGACTCCAAAGCTGAACACAGTATTCCAAGTGGAGTCTCACGAGAGCAGAGAAGAGGGCTAGAATCACGTCCTGTGACCTGCTGTCCATGCTTGTTTTAGTGCAGTAGCTTTCTGGGCTGCTATTGCACACTGCCGGCTAATGATGAGCTTCTCATCCACCACTAATCCCTAGTCATTTACGTCAGGACTGCTCTCCAGCCATTTTCCACCGAACATGTATTTTTGCTTGGGTTTACCATGGTTGAACTTCTTGAGTTTTGCATGAGCTCACCTCTCCAGCCTGTCCAGGTCCCTCTGGATGGCATCCCTTTTCTCCAGTGTGTTGACCACACCACACAACTCGGTGTCATCCGAAAAGTTGCTGAGCATGCATTCTATCCCACTGTCCATGTCTCCAGCTGGTCCCAGTACCAAACCCTGAGGAATGTCACTTGTCACTGGCCACCACTTAGCTGTTGACCACAACCCTTTGAATCTACCAAGTTGTTTATCTGTCAAATCCACGACTTTCCAATTCTGAGACCAGGATGTTGTGTGGGAAAGTGACGAACATTTTACAGAAGTCCAGGTAGATTGGTCATCCGTAGATCGATGGATGCAGTTTTCTTCAAGAATAGGAGAGAAGGTTTACAGTGAATGAATCACATTATGATGCCATGGTGAGGACTGGAGTTCCTTACTTCACAGACCCAGGGGTCAGATGGGGCTATTTTATATGGATTTTTATCACTGTCTGCTGCCTTCTTTCTCGGCTCTAGATTTAAGTGGAAAAATCACATACAGCCTACTGTGCAGGTTGATTGCTCGTTACTCTGTGACACCCAAGGAATGTCAGAGCTTCACCACATATGGTATTCCCAGGTCTTCAGCTGCAGCAGGGCTGGCACCAGTCATTTGAGATCTGTGATGGTTGCAATGAGCTGCAGCAAGCTCAGGCCAAGACAAGCTTGGGTAGGTTCTGGAAGGGTGAGTTTGTGCTCTTGAATGTGAAGGATAGTGAAGGGCAGGGAATTGGGGTCTGTTGGCAATTGGGAGATTTACTTCAAAGTTCAGTCTTGATTTGAACTAAAATGCTGATGCAGAGGCATTCTAAGTGGGTTAGGAGTTTATGTTCTTTAAAAAGTGATTTTGGCACTTAAGGTTCAGGCATCTAAATGCTTAGGTCACTTTTGAAAAATATACCTTAGAATTCTTATCATTAAGCCTCTATTTCCTTGCCTGCATGTCAGGCTACACCCCCTGTACAATTTTTAGAATGTCTTCCCAAAGGCACTACTTTGCACTGGCAGACCCAAGATATTTGCAATACTCAAGCTGAAAACCCTGGCTGAACTGCAAAATGCTACTGCTGATCTGAGCTTTTGTAATTTTTTAATAGCTTTTATGGCTGTAGGCAGATATCTGCTCTCAAGTGTTTCTGAGGCAGAGAAAGAGTCCAAAGGCCAGAAACACATGCATCACCTTTTCCTCTCTTCATAATGAGATGGGAAAGAGAAGATTGAATCTTCAGTTATCTCTTGCATGTGTAGCGCAAAAAGAAAAACTATTTGCTTGCTACAGTCACCCACCCCTGCGAGCACCTTTTGTAACACTATTCTAGCAGTCAACATAAAGTTATGTGGTTGACTTTAGAGAATGGAATGGTATACAGAGCTCAGATTAATGTCACATTGCTATCAGTATAAATATGATGTACTATGTTGATTATAATGTTCACTGCTGATCTTTAAAAATTAGTTTAGTGTGTGCCAAACATCGAAAACTCCACCAAACTTATGCTGTGTAAGAAATTGGGTAAAATGAACTCAAAATCACTCCAAAGAAGTGGGCTATCATTGATGCTTTTGGCGATACATGGTAAATGACAAATCATTTCAAGTATGATATTTAAGTTTCACTCCAATTCTGCATATCAGTATTACTCATAGCATTAGATTTCTTTTACTGTGTACCATTATTATCATTGAAGGGAAAATGGAATGTATATTCCTTAACCTTTCTCTTAGTTTCAATAGAGCCATTTTTTCAGTTGGTCTCCCCTCAGACACAAAAATTCCTGAGAAATATAAGATCTCTGGGATTTCTACACTTGGTACCATGAAAATGACAGATTGTCTCATTTTTTTTCCTGCTCCTGTAATTAAAACTAATCACTTCAGATGGCTTTCCAATGCCTAAGTTGGAGTTGTCAAAAATATTACCATAATACGCACTTATTGGGATGCTGGAGGCTCTTCAATTGGCTGGGACATACAATGGATCTAAAATTAAACTTTCTAACTAAAATTCAGAATCCAGAGATATTCTAGAATATTAAATAAAATAAATCTATCTTAGGCCTGCAGATATTTTCACCTAGAGAGACAAAGAAAGATTTAGGACTCTAATTTTAGGACCAACAGTTCTAAAGGTAGTGTATTTCAGTAGTCATCTTACTGAACTAAGCCTGAGGACCACTTTTTTTTTTATTATTATTATTACATTATTTTGTCACTGTATTCTGTATGTAAGACAACAAATCAACAAATGTTATCTTTCACTTTTTATCTTGCCTGCAGTTTTTTCACTTGGTCCATTAAGTTTAGAGTCCTTTAGGAAAGACACATTTTCATGTGTACTTAGAAAGCTGCAGGCACGGTCTAGAGTCCATGTTCTGCCTTGTAGACAAATGTTCAACTTCTCTTTATTCAGTTCACAATATTTGGTGCCTGGTGTTCTTTTATACTTATTTTCTCATTTTGCGATCCATCACCTCTCTTCAGCCAAATGACACTAAAAGAGATTCTGTTCATGTCATTCAAGTTTTCATGTATACCTGGTTAAAACATTATTTGAACCTTACATCCATTGTAAAATAGTTCTTTGCAGTCATCAGTGTCTAACCCTAAGGCTTCCATCAGGATCTTTGTTATCTAACAGTAACTATTTTTGATTATCTAAATGGACTACAAAGTTAAGGAATTATCTGTACTTCTTTTTAGATAATTTAAAGTATGTTTTGAGACACTTTGGAACAGAAAAAGAAATTAACTTTTATCTCTAATTAAAAAGAAGAGAAAAGAGAATATCTATTAACTCCTTTTTTTGTTCCCTTAGACAGTATTAATTCATAACCCATAGGACTCCTTCTTAGCCATGGCAGCAACATTTTAATCATATGTAATTCTGACACCCCAGACATGTAACATAAACTTATCAAAATTTCCACTTTCTCTGATAAGTCCCTTAAGTAACAAGTTTCATTATCCACGTTAGCTCTAAGAGATAAAAGTGTATTTAACTAACATACAAAAGTTGGACTATTTAGGTTTTACTGGTTTCATTTAAGCTGCTGCTCAGACTGAGAAGTAATTTTCCTTATTATCACTATCTTTCAAAGAACTGAAAAGTGTCAAAGCACAAAATTTAATCATAAAGCATCCAGTTCTTCTCTTTAGAAACACTTATTTTTCTTTCAAGTATTTCTATTATCTTCTCTTTCTTTATATCTCAAACATTCACTTTGCTAATGCTTTTTCCAATGCCACTTTAATATCATCAAATCTTAAATTAAGTAAAACTGAATCTTGGCAATGATTACATAAAAAGTATCTAAGGAGACATTTAGAGGCCCTGGAAGTGTGCTAATGAGTGATTGATTGTTGTCTTATTTGTAGGGTCATTTTCTGCCCTGTGTATCTTACAAAATTATAAAAGGAGACTGGGACTGAAAAAACAAAAACAGTACCCTTATATGAGACATGCTAAAAAAATAGATTTTGAGAGGGAAATTCTGTGAGAATAAAATACTATGAACTAAAATTGTTTCAATCACAATAGAAGCAAGAGTTTCATAGAGAGTCTGAGTGGCAACTAGATGATCCAGTAACAAACAGACTATTCTTGAAAATAAATTTCTTTGCATCGCTGTCACTATGGAAGACCTAAAAAGCAAGGTCATGCATCAGAGGAACTGACTTACAGCAGAATATCAGCAGAAGATATTTTGAATACAACAGTGGATGAACAGTACTCATACTGTCTCTTTCTGCAGGTTTATTACCATTCATTAACAATTTCATAGAAACACAAATGACTATGAATTCTGAAGAAACTTAACAAGGAAGCTCTTCAATAGGAGCAGAAAGTTACGAAAGGCAACAGCCAACTTAGAACAGAATCACAGAATCGTAGAATAGTTTTGGTTTGAATGGACCTTTAAAGGTCATCTAGTCCTATCCCCTTGCAATGAGCAGGGACATCTTTAACTAGATCAGTTTGCTCAGAGCCCTGTCCAACGTGATCTTGAATGTTTCCAAGCACATCTTCCATTTCTGGGCAATGTGTTTCAGCATTTCACCACCTTCATTGTAAAAAAAAAAGGGCTTCCTAATATCTAGTCTACGTCTACCCTCTTTTAGTTTAAAGTCATTACCTCTTGTCCTGTGGCAAGAGGCCCTGCTAAAAAGTCTTTCCCTGTCTTTCCTGTAGGCCCACTTTAAGTATGAAAAGTTTGTAATAAGACCTCCCCAGAGCTTTGTCCAGGCTGACAACCTCAGCTCTCTCAGCCTGTCCTATGAGGAGAAATGCTCCATCCCTCTGATCATTTTTGTAGCCTTCTTCTGGACCTGAAGGCTCCAGAACTGGACATAGTAATCTAGGTGGTGTCTCACCAGAGCAAAGCCGAGAGGCAGACTCAACTCCCTCATCCTGCTGGTCATGCTTATTTTGATGCAACCTGGGATATGGTTGGTTTTGTGGGCCGCAAGCACATATGGCTGGCTTATATTGTTGACTCATATTCTTTTTCATCCACCAATACCCCTAAATCTTTCTCTGAAGGGCTGCTCTCAATGTACTCATTGCCCAGTCTGTATCCATTTTTGGGATTAGATGTATTATCATACATTATCTTCAATGGATGCGTATAATTATTGAGACTTCACTGCCTGGCAATTATTATGAGGCTTGCTTGAAAGTATTGCAATCTGTGAATAATTCTGATATTTTATTTTTTTTTTAAATGGATTGCAGATAGTAGATAAGTAGGTGTCTGTGTCTGATTAAGAATGTCTATTATGTAAAACTAGGCACCAGAAGAGTGGGAATGGGAGAGTTGTTTTTTTTAAATTTCCTCAGCAAATTTGCCAGAGTCTATTCAGCTCTATGATTCTTCTGTGCATGAAGTTAATCACTTTTTCTCCATTGCAATTCTTGTGGAATTTTAAAGTGCTTTTGTAACAATCTCTGGTTAAGATATATATATTTTTAGTATTAAAACACCTGTTAAAGTATTATTTTGGGTTGATTTTTATTGTTTGTTTTTTTTTTCACCTCAAAGAGTTACAGTTTCTCTACATCAATCTGGAATGTTTTTTGTTACAAGCACCTACAAGTACTCTGGAAAATATTTGTAAGAAGTAAACATTGAGTGGAATATAGTGTTAATACTTTAAATGAATCTATTTGTAACAACTGACAAATATTCAGGGGCAGGGAAAGATATACTATAAATCTGCTTGGTTATTTGTCATATATAAAATAATCTTATGGAATTTACTTGTTTTTTTTCTAGCAGAATTTATTTGTTTGTTGCGCTGCTTTCTAGCAAGACAATGCAAAATAGACTTTGATGNACCCCCTCTTAAAGGGCCTGCTCTCAACAGGTATAAAATATAGTGTTCTTAAATATTTCATGTGATCAAATCATAGAATCATAAAATGATTTGGTTTGGAAGAGACCATTAAAGATCATCTAGGTCACCCCTGCTGCCATGGGCATGGACACCTTCCATTAGATTAGGTTGCTTAAAGCTCCATCCAACCTGTCCTTAGACACTTCCAATGACTGGGTATCCATAACTTCTTTGGGCAACCTGTTCNAAAGCCGAGAGGCAGACTCAACTCCCTCATCCTGCTGGTCATGCTTATTTTGATGCAACCTGGGATATGGTTGGTTTTGTGGGCCGCAAGCACATATGGCTGGCTTATATTGTTGACTCATATTCTTTTTCATCCACCAATACCCCTAAATCTTTCTCTGAAGGGCTGCTCTCAATGTACTCATTGCCCAGTCTGTATCCATTTTTGGGATTAGATGTATTATCATACATTATCTTCAATGGATGCGTATAATTATTGAGACTTCACTGCCTGGCAATTATTATGAGGCTTGCTTGAAAGTATTGCAATCTGTGAATAATTCTGATATTTTATTTTTTTTTTAAATGGATTGCAGATAGTAGATAAGTAGGTGTCTGTGTCTGATTAAGAATGTCTATTATGTAAAACTAGGCACCAGAAGAGTGGGAATGGGAGAGTTGTTTTTTTTAAATTTCCTCAGCAAATTTGCCAGAGTCTATTCAGCTCTATGATTCTTCTGTGCATGAAGTTAATCACTTTTTCTCCATTGCAATTCTTGTGGAATTTTAAAGTGCTTTTGTAACAATCTCTGGTTAAGATATATATATTTTTAGTATTAAAACACCTGTTAAAGTATTATTTTGGGTTGATTTTTATTGTTTGTTTTTTTTTTCACCTCAAAGAGTTACAGTTTCTCTACATCAATCTGGAATGTTTTTTGTTACAAGCACCTACAAGTACTCTGGAAAATATTTGTAAGAAGTAAACATTGAGTGGAATATAGTGTTAATACTTTAAATGAATCTATTTGTAACAACTGACAAATATTCAGGGGCAGGGAAAGATATACTATAAATCTGCTTGGTTATTTGTCATATATAAAATAATCTTATGGAATTTACTTGTTTTTTTTCTAGCAGAATTTATTTGTTTGTTGCGCTGCTTTCTAGCAAGACAATGCAAAATAGACTTTGATGAAATAAACAAAAGAAACATTCCTTTTTTTTATCATCCTCACTGCCTACCAATGTATGCAGTACAGTACAGGATAATGGAGATTTTTTTGAGGGGGGAAACTTCTAACAGTCCATTATCTCAGTTGATACTTTGGACTAATCTCTGCTTACGTCTATGCAAAATAGTGATATAGATAAATCATTCTCTGCAATTTCAATCCATAGCCAAAATGAGTAAGCAACATTCATCTTGAGTTTTTACTTTTCTGTTCTGCTATGACAAAAGTAACAGATATATACTTATGTCACCATTTTTCCTGAAGTGTGTGTGACAATTTGGAAGCTGGTATATGCCGCGACCAGGAGCAGTCGAGCCCGACGCCATCAATCAGGAAGCCATTCCAGCAAGCCATTCCAGCAAGCACCCGAATCCGGAAGCGCCCCCAGGAAGCACTCCTCTCAGGAAGCACTCACAGTCGGGAAGCACACATAGTCGGGAAGCACCCCCCAGGCAGCACCCATATCGTTCTACAGTTACAGGTCCTCATTCGCTAAGCACTACATTTCGGATAGGGAGAGGGATATTGTCCACGAGCTTTCCACACACTTTCCACAGGCTTAAAGTTGCCCCATGATTGGCTACAACATTTGTGTCATTTGCTGTTTCCCACACTTTGTTTCACCTTCACTATACTTCGTTTCGCTTACTTCCACTTATTTGCATATGTGCCCTCCCAGCAACCCCCTCTTAAAGGGCCTGCTCTCAACAGGTATAAAATATAGTGTTCTTAAATATTTCATGTGATCAAATCATAGAATCATAAAATGATTTGGTTTGGAAGAGACCATTAAAGATCATCTAGGTCACCCCTGCTGCCATGGGCATGGACACCTTCCATTAGATTAGGTTGCTTAAAGCTCCATCCAACCTGTCCTTAGACACTTCCAATGACTGGGTATCCATAACTTCTTTGGGCAACCTGTTCTAGTGTCTTACCACCTTCCTAGTAGAAAACATCTTCCTTAAGTCCAATCTAAACCTATTCTCTTTCAGTTTGATTCCATTGCTCCTTGTCCTGTCACTACAGGCCATAGTAAAAATTCTCTCTCCATCTTTCTTATAAGCCCCCTTTATATACTGGTGATTTTGACATTCCCTCAATATCTTTTTATCTCAGAACTCCTGGGAGAGGTTACCATGGTCTAGCATTTCCTCTTAGGATCACCCTCAACGCTGATTCTATATTATTAAAAGCCTGGCAGCACAGTACAAGTTGGTTTCTATTGTATTTAAATATTGCTACAGATTTGTTGTTTATAGCCAGGAGATTCTGGAGAGCTTTACACATATTCCTTCCCTCATAAGCACTTTTCAAAGGAACCTATTTTTTACCCTAGAATCCAGAGAAAATGGACTTGGAAATGTGCTCCACAGAGAATGAAGTTTGGTCTGATCTCCCATTTCCCAGGATTCACCACCTCCATGCAGAGTCGATGAGAAAGAAAGTGCTGAATTTCTTTGTCATCCTATCCTAAAGGAAAGCATGGAAACCAAATATATGGCTTCAACATGAGAGTAGTGAATTGTATTCAACACGTAAGAGACATTAAGCCGGATTGATTCTCAAATCTCTGAAACTTCTCAGTATGACCAGAAACAACTGGGTGCAATAAGTAAATTTGACACGTTCATATTTGAATAATTAATTCCTCACAACAATTTTTTCTTAGAATGAAATAATATTCTTCCACAAGAGATGTGATTAAAAACAACAAACCAAAAAGCAACGCAACCCCCAAACAACACAGATACAAAAGAGTATGAAGACTTAATTTTAATAGTTTAAAACTTTACTTTGGGTACATAGTTTTGTTACTCTGATATCATGAAATTCTCAGCGAACTTTGGGATCACTGTGCATTACCAAGTAGAGAATTGATAGAGGTCAAGGAGAGATGTAATGAGTTCTCTTGAGTACAGAAGTGTGGTCCAAAGGAACACACGCTCACATGCATGCCCAACTCACACATGCAAAGAATCTGGAATCTACTCCTCA
Organism: Jacana jacana; assembly: GCA_013400555.1. Classification (NCBI taxonomy): domain Eukaryota; kingdom Metazoa; phylum Chordata; class Aves; order Charadriiformes; family Jacanidae; genus Jacana; species Jacana jacana. The sequence continues at coordinate 6,262 of VZTM01012102.1, read as the reverse complement.
AATTCTTAATAGCTTTTGCAATTCTACTGTCATTATTTTTTATTCACTGCTAATAGTCATCAATTTAATGTAGATAGATGTCCACATTTAGAGGCACACATTCCAACTCTTGAAATAGTATTTTCCTCACTTAACTTGCAATGTATACATCAAAATGAAATTAATTATGCCATAGGCAATCTAGACAGTCAGCTTAGATCCTTCTCTCATCATTTTTATTATGATTATACCTCTGTTGAGACAGGGACATTCTTTCCTTTTATGTCTGCACAACAGTAAGCACATATAAATCCTGAGGGTACAGACCTAATCATAGCATAAATGACACAAAGAATATTTTTCTAGGAATTATTTTTTTAATATATACTTTTGAAGCAATTCCTTATTTTTATGCAGATATGTGGGAGGAATAGTGGCAGAAAAGGTTTGAAGAGCTTTTTGTCCCATAATAAAGAACTCCAAGTTAATGGTTGTCAAGTGTTTTATTAAAAGGTAAGAACATAAATATTTATATCAAATGTAAAAGTATTTTTACTTAGATCTTCTTTTAAATAAATATTGTATCAATAATTATATTAATGGAAACATTTTGAAGTTAACTGAATCCGTATTCATGCAGATCTAAGTAGTAATCAAAAGAATTTTAGAGTCTGGAGCTGGCATGTCACGCATTCTTTCAAGCTTGCTATAAACAATTCTAAAAGTAAAAGATTTTCAAAATTAAGTGTGACAAATTTGGAAATGATACAATTGAGGTTAATAATGTGTAAGGGTGCTTAGCAATGGTTTTGGTTTTTTTTGTTACACTTTCAACACACAAGACACCTGTTTTCATATTGAGTGAAAAAAATCAGTGTTTTATCCATTTAATATTTAGGCATTGGATTTTATCTAGACTGCTAGGACCCCTTTTATAGTGAACGGAGAGCTATAAGCAACTCTGGAAGGTGTTTAATTTTACTGATTTTAGGAAGTATTGGTTTGCCTTCTGTCATAGGTAAAGAAAACTCTTCAATTGTTAATGTTGACAGACTGCAATCATTGGTGAGGGTAGAGCATGTGAATGTCCAGAATTAAGGTTTTGAACTCAAACAAAAGACTCCTACTTGCTAGCTTCAATGGGGACAGTTTAGTTCTAAACTCTGCACCAACTGGATTAAACAATACCAGAGTGTCTATTTAGTAAAGAAAGACACACGGGAGAGGAGCACCCACAGATTATATATTGGGGAAATGAGGGACCACAACCCAGAAAGAAGACCTGGTGCCAAAAAACTAGAGTTAGTGTTAGGAAGAAATTATCTTGGAGAAAAGAAGAGGGCCTGTGAAAAAGATGACAATCCTGACTGGAGGAAATACCTTTCTGTTGGGAAATGTAATGCTCTGGGCTTGTGAGTGAGCAAGCATGTGAAGTAATCAGTTTAAATGTTTCTGTTTCATTGGTTGTTATCCAGATCCACCATCTGGATCTACTATCCAGTTGTACATTATCCAGCTCAATTACTATTTGACATTTACTCAGTTTCACCTATTAACGGTGTTTCCAGGGCTCTTACATGTTTTCCACAATCCTGTCATTAGCATCTGCAACAGGAGAGCATGCAACAGCTATGACATTTCCAGGAGCTTTGAATTCTACTCTTCTAACATTTAACAGTTCTATTACAAGCACAGCAAGGCCCCTGTTGATTAGACAGACTCTAGCCGCCTGTTACATGACCATTTGTGTTGTCATTTATTGTGTCTTTCCGGTGACATCTCCTCAAAGTGACTAACGTCTCCATTTGTTTCATAAAACTATCCACAACATGTAAAGACCTGAGCAACAGATAACTTAGAGAATGCCATTGGCCAGATAAAGCTATTGTTTTTCCTTGCAATCATTACAATGCATTTATTAATATCTATTAACATTCAGTTGGATCTGTGATTTGATTAACATCTTTTCTGCAGTCCTTAAGAAACTATTCATGGTCAGTTTTAGCTTTCATAGCTAGTCATGTATCATCAACAACCTTTGTACACCACGTTTCCCAGACCACTGATTAAAAAAACATCAATCCCTGCAGGAATCTCCTGTTATTTTTCCCTCACTGTGAAAACTGATAATCTGTTCCTATCCATCTCATATATTTAATACAAGTGGTTATCATTAACTTTGAAAAAATTGTTGCTTTTATCCTATGACAGTCTTCCAGTACTTCAAGGGAACCTACAGGAAAGATAGGAGGGGATCATTTATTAGGGAGTATAGTGATAGAACAAAGGAAAATGCTTTTAAAGTGAAAAGAGGATAGATTTAGATATTAGAAAGAAATTATTTACTAGGAGGACGGTGAGACACTGAAACAGGCTGCCCAGAGAAGTTATGGGTACCCCATCCCTGGAAGTGTTCAGTGCCAGGCTGGATGGGCCTTTGAGCAACCTGGTCTAGTGGTAGATGTCCCTGCCCATGGCAGGGGTTTGGAACTAGATGATTTTTAAGTGCCTTCCAACCCAAACCATTCTGTGATTCTATGATTATATATTCTTTTCTTGCTTTGATTTCAAAAATTGTAATTTTGATCACCTATAGAGACTAGTGCTTTTTGGTTGTAAGAATACATTTTGTTTTCTTTTAAATAAATCGAGTATTTATAGCTGTCATAAACAAGATAAATGATGGTATGACCTAATGATCTAATTTATTAAGTTTGCCTTTATTTTTCTAAGCTATTATCATTAGTATTCATTACCATAATACTTAAACTGAAGCCAAACAAATACATTTTTGACTGGAAGAACCAATTGTACTGTAAATCAGAATTCCACAAGAAGTCTTCCTAAAACTGATCCTACTACTTTAAAAATTTCAGTGTGATTGACAGTTATTGCAATGATAATTTTTTTGCAAGATGCTAATTTATGTCTTTGCCACGTGCTCTGTAATTTACCTTTGCTACTGTTAGATAAGATAAAGTAAGATTGATCTGCCTTTTTCATATAAAGAACTTCACAGTCCTCATGCATTTTGAAAGCATACAGAGTAATCCCCCTTGTTCCTTTAATATTCCAGTTATTTCTAAATTTGTCAGACTGACAGTCTGAAAACTTAATGGGATGAACATTAGTAGAAAAAAAAATATCCCTGATTTTTAGGGAAATAAGTTTCTTTGGAAATTATAATAAAAAGGGTGTGTGTGTGTGTGTGTGTGTGTGTGTGGAGGGGAAAGGAAGGTAGCCTTTTTTAAGTACATCCATGCAGGAGGACGTATTTGCACTGGCTATCTTCAATGGACACGAGTTATTTTTGTTCAGATAGGAGAGTTTTGTCATGAATGTATGTAGACAGTAAGAACAGAGAGCAGAGTACTCCAAGGAAAAACATTTATGGAGTAAGTCCTTGAGAACTAGGAAAAATGAGTGAAAAGATAGTGACACAGAAAATACAGAAGTTGAAGGATATCCACTATTGTGGTGTTGAGCAAAAGGTGCCTTCAGAGAAGTAGGAGAAAAAGAACATCATGCAGTTAAACTTCTTGAAGTAAACTAAAGCATTCTCAGCATTCTGATGTTAATGAATTCCCATCAAAGCCAGAAAACTGCTAAGAAATGCCCCAGAAATTGGTAATTATACAGGAAGCTTACTGACCATCTCCCATCTCCCAAAAGACCAGTAGTTCTTACAGGTTTTCGTTTCTTTTGTTTTAATGTACAGCTCTTCCTCCAGGACATTCAGGGAAACTGTCTAAAAGGTCTACTTTGAACACTAGTACAGTGACACACAGTTTCACAATGTAGAGAATACAGCAATATTAAGAGAAACTCCTTGTAAGGCAAATTTTGTATATATGTATATATATTTATGTATAAATTTTTCTGTAAATGATACATGTCCCCAGCAATATAGCCGTAATAGTCAGCTAAGCAGTTACAATGTAGAGATTATACGAGGGAATTAATATGACCAAGTTTGATGAAGTGGCACAAAATCCTGCTAAAGGAAATGTATTCTAAAAACAAGAAAGCATTAGCTACACAGCATCCAGCCACCATTAAATTTGGAAATAATTTGAAAAAACTATAATTATCCATCATGATTATTCTGAATAGAAAGAAGCTGTGATATTCTTCATTAGGAATTTATGATATATCAATTATCTTCTAGTTAGGGTGTAGCCAGGATGGAGTTAACTTTTCTAACATCCCATATAGCACCCCAAGCTTTGCTTTGTGCTTGTGGCTAGAATGGTGTTAATAATGCACCAATGTTTTAGCTATTGCTTGACTTTGCTCACAAAGTGTCAAGGCTCTCTATCCAATCTCCCTCCAAAGGCTGCTAGGCTGGGGGTGGGGAAGAAGTTGGGATATCTTACCCATACTGACCAAAGGAATATTCCATAACACATGATGTCACGCTCAGCAATTAAAGCTACAAGAAAAGAGGAGGAGGACGGGTATTCATTATTATGACACTTCTCTTCCAAAATATCCACTATATGCACTGAGGCCCTGCTTCTCAGGAAATGATGAACATTTCCTGCTGATGGGAAGTAGGAAATAAACCTCCTCTGGTTTTACTTTGATTCTGCATGTAGCCTTTGGGTTTGTTTTTTTTTGGCTTTTGTTTTCCTTTTTCTCTTTTGTTTTCACCCATTAAACTTCCCTTTTCTCAGCCCACAGATTTAGAGTTTTCTTTCATCTTATTTCCTCCTCCATTACTACTGATAAGGGTATCAGAGCATCTTCATGGACACCTGTCAGCCAGCCAAGGTTAACCCACCACAAACAATTCTT
>VZTM01012100.1:34973-61276 GCA_013400555.1 Jacana jacana | reverse complement strand
CTGCTGTAGAATGCAGTATTTAGGGCTTTTTGGCTGCATATTGTTAGAGCCTCTAAAAGCAGTGGGACTGAAATCTCCAAGATAACTGAAGGCGAAAAATGGAGAGGTTTGCTGTAGTTTTTTTAATCATCAAATAATTGTAAGATAAGCCTTACTAAAATATCTCACTGTGTCATTTCTATTTCTGAGTACAATTCTTCACCTTCTGCCATGATGGCTCTGTTTACCAGTGCAGCACGAGTAGTTAAATATCTCTTGTCTGCAACATCTGTTAAGAACTGGAGGGGTTTCAGACTGTGAACTGTAAAACTCTGATAACAAGACAGTAAGCCTGGCCCAGTGACCCAAAACAAAGGAAGCAATGGATGTAAAAGGGTAACACTGGGAGAAAGAAGGAAATTTCTGAATTAACCTCAGATGATTATGTGTTCTGACAGAACAAAGTAACTCCTACTTGCTATACATGGCAGCAGAATGGAACAAAATCAGATGTAGACTTTGCATGCACTAGATAATAGAGTATCTTTTCTCATACATGAGAAAGTAGAGCTGGTGGAATAAATTCTGTCAACAGCCACTAAAAGTACAAGTAATTAGACATATATTTAATATGCCAGATTTAATACATATCCTTATGGAAAAGTCCATAAAGGTATAGCATAAAATCACAAGAAAGTATGCATACTTTCTGTAAGATGTTTTGTTATGTTTATCTATACAACATATTATTATTATTATCCCTATTACAGCAGCTTCTGGTGCAGCTTTGTACCATCCACATATCATTTCTATTAAAAGCTATGGAATAGCTGTAAAAAGAAGGGCTTGGTTTGTTTTAATCTCCCAGTGCCCCTGCTGGCTCTTCCAAATCATAACCCTTATAGTTAGAAGGACCAACAGATGCCATAACCCACATATTACTGAGTTCCCCTGGACAGGGATCTCTTCCTTCTCCCAGCAGCATGGTTACTTGTCTACCTTTGATTTCTCACTTCCACTGCAGTCTCCTGGTGCTGTTGAACAAATTTATGTTACCCATGTAGTTGGAACAGCAGTAGCTCCCCAGCTCAGGCACTTCCCTGACCTCTGACCAACTTCACCACAGTGGAATGGAGGGCAAACAAACACCTATGCAAGCAATGTAAACACAGCTCTAGCAATTGACCACAGCACCCTTAGTGCTCTTACAGCAGGCATTCATGTTACCACTGCTACACATACATATATTAGCCTTACCTGAAAGCAAGATTTACACAACATGGTTTAACATCACCATGTTGCTAGTCTTTTCTACACACTTAAAAGTGCATTACAATCATCTTAGATGGCCTGTTTAACGCTTGGCCAAGCTCACTCAGCAAAGAAAAAGGTCAGTAGGATCCAAAGAAACAACTACTGCTTTCACTGGTCACTTAGAGAGTTCAAGGGGTTTAAGGCAGATCTAGTAAAGACATACTGGGAACAGGTTTCAATGCAGCTAAGAGCTTTAAGAACAGGACAGTCAATAGCACTGTATCCTCAAGCAAACTTTGGCTATTCACAACATTTTCCTGATGACACCCAGAAAGACTGAAAGTCACTGTGCTTAATGATATCTGCCACTCAGAGTCATTCTGAGGTCAGGACATTGTTGCCCATTTTTCATCCTTGGAGTTAGCAACAAAGTACTAAGAGGCACTGTAATAGGTAAGGCTCATGGCAGTGAAATCCCAGACTCCTGTGCATATGTCTCTCTCACATAAATAGTATACCTTTCCCCAGAGCTTGCTAATGCCAAATACAACCACTATATTTGCATATAACCTATCTGAATACACACACCTTCATGTTCTTGGACTTGGCTTCCTCCTGGCTCCTCCTTGGCTAATGGCTCCCTCCTGGCTTTTAGGATTAAACTTCACTGAAAGGCTTGTGGAAACCCAAAGCACTTACAATTCTTGCTATTACACTTTATTTGAGGGCAGACTCCAAAAAAGCAGCAATGCATTTGAAAGGTAATCTTCATATAGGGAAGAAGGAAAGCCTGATGCAGTTAGTGTTTTCAAACACAAGTGTGGGAGCCTGTGGAAAAGAACACAAAAAGCCAAAGGAAACTAATATTTTAGGGTGTGTACTACCCACTCAGACTGTTAATTTGCCATTCGCCCTGTCACTTTTCTTTTGTTAGTTTTAAATGTGAGGGATTGTTAGCCCTAAATAAATATGGTAGCAATTACCTCTCCATGGGGAGAAAAAAAAAGCATGGCACTTTTTCTTCCACTCAGGAATTTATTAAAACTAATTTTGAACTATAAGAACCATTTCTGGGCTCTAATTTGAACTGAGTCTTTTAAAGGACCAGTCAGTTTATGAGAGCTCTTCAGTTTGGTTTGCACATTTGGGAAAATGGAAATGATGCTTGACTTGATATAACTGTAGTTTGTCAATGTTCCAAGATGATGATGGTTGAAATGATGGTCATCACTGGATCTCAGAGAAATAATGTCTGAGAATGTCATGTCAGTGCTTGAAAACGCAGATAGTAGCATTAAGACCTGAAAGACATACTAAGTGAAAACAAAACAATCCCCCAAATGCCAGTGTAATAAATCATGTTACAGAAAACATTTTAAGTGATTTGAATCTATGCTCTGAAAATTTCCTATTGTGATGATCACTTCAAGACATAGGAAGGGGCTTTTTCTGGAATTACTTTTACAAATACTTCTAAATAAGTATTCTCAACACATAATACACTTCTTCTATCGTATTGCTTAAAGCCCAAGTGTTTGCTATCATTCTCCTCCAGAACATCTTCTGTTACCAAGGCACTCCTGCAACTTACTGGCTCATTATGATGGAAAAGGTACCCAGGTTTGTGGCCAAAACGGGATCCAAAGAAAGCTGTCATGCAGATTAAAGTTTGACAGTTGTCCCATCATCGGTGTAATTACACTGAAGGAAAACTGTGTTTACCCATTTGAGCAGTTTCTTTGGTTCAGCTACTGTCCTCTCCTGATATTACTGCATGCCACTAATATCAAATGAAATATCTGAACCTTATTTCTCAATAGAATTGCACTGTAGCAAGGTAATATGTTATTAGGCATGCATAAATGTTTCCAGTGGAGATGTCTGACTGACAGGAAGAGAGAGAAAAGTCTGTATTTATAAAAATGGGTAGTGTTGATGGAGCCTTTGCCCTTTCCTTCCCTTCTTTCCCAGTGCCTTGCCAACATACCTTATGCTTAATTTGCATGTTCTACAATGAGCAGTTAAGTCTCAAGTCCATTCAGCCTTGAACCTCTCTTCCAAAACTGCAAAGTTGCAGATGTCTCTGCAAACCATCAGGACTCACATTCTTCACTGAACAGATTTCCATAAGGCATCAAAGGTATATTTGACTGCTGATGATTCAACACATGATCAGATAGTCAGATAAAGACTCTGCAAGCCAGTTAGAAGATAAAGATCAAGTCAAATGCCATCTGTTCAGCATTCAGGATCCCCTTTCTTCATCCTTATCCATCAACAAAGAAAGTCACTCACTAAGGACTGAGAGTATTGTACAACTTGTCCTTGAAGCTCAAGGGCAGCCAGCCTTGGCTGCAGTGACCATGCATTGGTGGAGTTCAAGATCCTTCTGGCAGAAAGGAGGGTGCACAGAAAGCTCACTATCCTGGACTTCAGGAGAGCAGACTTTGGCCTCCTCAGAGATCTGTATGGCAGAGTCCCATGGGATAAAGCCCTGGAAGGAAGATGGGCCCAGGGAAGCTGGTTAATATTCAAGGATCATCTCCTCCAAGCCCAGAAGCAATGCAACCTAACAAAGAAGAAGTCAGACAAAAACGACAGGAGGCCTGCACGGATGAAGAATGAGCTCCTGAACAAACTCGGGCACAACATGGAAACCTACTGAGAGTGGAAGCAAGGACAGGTAGCCTGGGACGAATACAGAGAAGTTGTCTGAGCAGCCAGGGATCGGGTTAGGAAAGCTAAAGCCCCGAGAGAGTTAAATCTGACATCAACGGTAATAAGAAATGCTTCTACAGCTACATCAGTGATAAAAAGAAGACTAGTGAAAATGTGAACCCTCTCTGGCAGGAAATGGGAGATCTGGCTAACTGGGATATGGACAAGGCTGTGGCGCTCAATGAAATTTTTGCCTCAGTCTTCACCTGCAAATGCTCCAGTCATACCACCCAAGTCACAGAAAGCAAAAGCAGAGACTGTGAGAATGAAGAACTGGAAGAACTCTAGTAGAAAATCAGGTTTGAGACCATCTGAGGAACCTGAAGGTGCACAGATCCATGGCATCTGATGAGATTCATCCATGGGTTGTGAGGGAACTAGCAGATTAAGTTGGCAAGCCACTATCCAATGTATCTTGAGAAGTCATGGCAGTCCAGGGAAGTTGCCATGACATGCCACTGGAAATGGGGAAACATTTACTTCAATTTTTAAACTGGGAAAACAGGAATGCTGTATTGTCCTGTATAATATTTTAATATGATAAATAAAGCTGAAACACTGCAAAAATTACAAAGCTGCTTTTTTCCATTTTGCACACTCTTAGAGGTCCTTTCTGCCATTAGCCTTAATGTCTGTTGTGATTATGTGGTGCTTCTGTATCTTGTACAAAATGTCTGGCTTGGAGCAAAAATATTGTAGTATGTCAAATAAAACAAATTTAATACCAATCAGCTGCACTAATTGAAACGACAGTGACATTCTGCACTACACTTAAGAGTGGATATACCTTACAGACAAGAAGCCTGACATTTGACTGAGATTCCCTATCTAGACTTATTCTATTGTTTAGAAACTGAACTCCTAAAATTGTAAGAACAGGATTCAAAATACAGTATATTTTGAATATAGCAAAAGCACAGTTATGTATTTTAAAAATATCTTGAACATTTTACACAATAAATTTTGCTTGTAGAAGGACCTTGAGAAAATAGTTGTCTCCCTGCTCTCTAAAAGATGGCTCTCCTTTTGTTTAACAATGTTAATGTTAAAAACCAAAAATGTGCTACTGACTTAAAACATGTTTCTTTTGATGCTACCGTGAAATTCACTCTTATTTTATAACAACACCTGTAATTGTTTAGAATTAACATCTATACTTCCTTATCTGAGGGAGATGAGAATAAGACTAGGTATAAAACTGTTGCTTAGTCTTCTGGTAAGACTAAGTGTCAGGTCCAGTGGAATTTTTGTAGTGTAGACACTAGTTCACTAAAAAAAATCAACGCTAGCAAGAATTGTGTAAGAAAGAAAGGAATCCAAAAGAAATAACAGTCGATCATAACTACAAACTGGATTAAAACCCGCTTTGGGATGGAGGTCACTCCCTTTTACTGGTAGAAAACAGACCCCATTCTGGATAAAAGATCATTCTCAAAAGCCAGAATTTTGGGAAGAAAACTCTGGGATTCTTAGTCAACTCTGGACAGCAACCATAGATTGCAATTCTGAAGAAATCTCTGGAACAGATACCTCAACTGTGACACAAACAACAGACTTAGCTGAATAGCTGCAACACCCTCGGCTTTCCACAGAAATCTTCCGTACTGAATTTCCCCCAACATAATTCCCTAAGCATCAAAAACAGGACAAAAATCAACATGCCTAAAATGAGGATGTTTACAATACAGATCTCAATCTTTCTGTGCTTTTTCCTTTTCCTAGTAATTAAATAGGATAAATGTTTAATTAAGAAATGTTAAAAAAAAGCATACTCAGTGCTAAGGACATAAAAAAACTTACAATGACAAAGAAGCTCAGAGTATTTCTGCCATGCTAATTCACCAATGATTAAAATTGATTTAAATACAAGCTATAGTCAGATTTGTGCAAAAATAGACTTTGTTTTTTAGAAATTACATAAAACTTCAATTTCATAGAATTCTGCACTGCCTCAGTCATGGGCTTCATTTGCAGTGCTGATTAAGTAGATTTTTGCATCAAAAATGCAAATGTATACATATTTTTGATGCAAAACACTCCTTGCTCCAATGCTGTTACGTCTGCTGCGATACCGGCCTGTTTGTGCTCAACAAATTTTTCTGTGTTACTGAAACTTCACAGTACATTATGGGCTCAAAACAGACCCACTTGGGGATAAAGAAAACATCCTTAACGTTATGCAAAATATTCATAACAAAATGCAAATACTGTTTACAGTTTTCAGCATCTCAGTATTGCAACTCATATTCTAAATTGCAACCAGCTCGAAGCTACATGGGCAACTTTTTAATCAGTCTCTGTGCTGTATACTTATATCATCGTCTTGTACAACAAACGTTGCAAAAAAAGACTAGGCCCAGAATTAGGTATAAAAATAATAATTTTAGAGTAAGATAGTGGGTTTAGATACATTTAATACTGACACATTCAGAATGGTATTAATTTTTACTGAGAAGATTTCCTGAGAAAGGCATTCAGCCAGACAGAGGACTGTTTCCTCTGGGGGAGACAAAGCCTATCGTTAAAGGATTGGATTTTAATTCCACCGATGTTAAAATTGCACCAAAAATGAATTGGGGCCAAAATAATTTTTCACATCACACACTGCTGGGTAGTTACAGATTGATGCATTTGCATTTTTGCCAGAATAAGCAATGCCTTCTGAGAAATACAAATCTCTACTTCTTTTACCCTTGCCTCACTGATGAATACAGTTCTTGTCACTGCTCACCAACAGAGAACACACATCCTCTCATCCCTCCATGCGTATATACCTTGCTGTCTCCCTCCCACTAAGTGAAAAGTCCTCCACACTTAGGACATAATGTTCTGTTTCCTAGCACACTGCATCAATAAACTAATGACACATCTGAGAGTCTCTCCTGTGGTCAATTCTTCCTCCTCAAGAGATGTCCATAAACCCAACTGCTTCTCTCCACTATACCTAACTCAATCTCACTGGCTCACAAAATGATTCTGGAGAGTGAGAAAGAGAAAACAGTCACATTGCAAGAGATTGTCAGCACAGAAAGCTATATGGATGAGAACTCCACCATAATAAGATCCTTGTTCAGTTCTGTGCCTCAAGTAATAGCTGTTTTTCAAAGAGTAGAGATAAATGAAGTATGTTTTAAAAATATATATTAACACGTAGGGCTTCACTTGGGTGAAGTCTACCTGGACGGATGAAGATGGCTGCTTCCATGAAAATTATGAGGCCCTGGTCTCAGCATTTTAGTTTCCTGAAATTTGTATCTTTAGAAAATTCTCCCACACCTTCTGTTCGATATTCCTTACTTTTCCAGTCTGAAAATGTACAGTGCAGATGGGCAGGGATAACTTCAATTTTCTGCTCTGCAAAGGGCAGACACCACAACGGACACCGAAATTATGTGGATAGAGACTGACTGATAGAACACTGGATGAAATACATGGTGAAAGCAGATTTCAGAATTTGCTCCACGGGTGAAAAAATTCTGAAGTTCAACAGAAACCTTTTGCTTTAAATTAAGCATCAGATTCTACCTGATCTTTCACATGTGCTCCTTTATAGACGCAGGCACCTGCAACTGATCCTCCATGAAAGACTGACTAAAATCAAAATGAAAGAAAATTATGACTGTGTTGGCACTGGCTTGAATCAAAATTGCAGGCTACATTTTCATTAGAAGCAAATGCTTTATTAATGTAGGAAAGCTAGTATACTTTGTAAGGAAAATAACTTCATGAGGACAGATCTATGTTTTATATAATTTGGTTCTTTGAATATACAGAGTGCTACAGCAAAAATACAGTTTTCCTGACCTAGTAGAATTTACATTAAAGGCTTCCCCTGTGTAACTACATCAGTGGGACTGATGTCTCTAGCCACCTTGATCAATGACACACATTAGCTGAAATTGGCAGGGTACACCTCTCCTCAAATGCAACAATCTGTCTCAAATTGAAAACAAATAATGGTGAAATTAGTGAGCAAAACCCAAAACGTGGTTAGGTAAATAATCCTAGCAGTAAGCAACACCTAAGACTAATCCTGGCACAACTCTTCAACCATGTGTCTAAGCAAACCCCAAAGACACCAGAAGTAGCATTCAACAGATGCATTCTTATTACATTCCAAGGTCTGTTTACTTTACATGTAGTGTTTTAAATTTTACACCACAAGAAATTGTGCTTGACCCTCAGATTTGAGTCTGTGTGGCTCATAGAAAAGTAGTTGCAGGTCTGAATCATTCCTTGGACAACAAAAGGAAACAGATCAAGACACCTTTCATCTACTTTGTCGGTGCTTTGCCAAATGCAGGAATCAAGAACGCTCAAGATTTTACAGGGCAAAACATTGTGAGTTCAAGACAAACACAGCAACGAAATGAATGGGAGCGGGCAACACTTCCCTGATACAGTTCACTGAAACCCATAAAAATGAAGTTTATCCTTTTTAAATTGTTCCTTTGTGTAAAAGGGATTATACTGCCTATGATTTAGTGCTTCTTTAAATGGTTGCTGCTGGAAAAGTAAGATTACAGAAACAAAATTATTTAGGAAGAAAATACAAGGACAGATGCAAAAAGCCCCCAAAAGCACCTGAAATAGTCTTTTCTGAATTATTTAGCATAGCTATGCTTGTCCCTTTTGTAACTTGTGTCCATGGCAGTTTATTATTATCTTATTCTCAAAAAATTCTAGTTTACAAAAAAATGTTGTCACCTCACTTCAGCTTGTACAGAAGTCTTACAATACAGAAGTATTTCAGTGGCAAAGCGGTTTCTCCCGTTCTCACATTTTAAAAAGTTAGATATCTAATTCCACCTTATATTGAAGAAGCATCCTTTAAATAAAGTGGCAGCAGCGAAACCTGTTTTGTAAGCTATGTCTGCTTGTTTATGGCATTTCTGAAGTGATTTCTTAGGAGACTACTCATAGTTATTCTATGGTCCACTTTACAGAGATGTGGGCTGAATTTTGTTAAGTGAAGTGCTGTGGCAGTAATGCCTAGAGATGACCACCAAATCTCAGCAGGCAAGAAAATAACGGTCATTATTTTAAAAATGCAATTCAGGCAGTTGGAACCCAGTTCTGTCCGACTGAGCGAATTAACCCCTGCCCTTTGCCCTCCCCCACACCGGCACCATTCACAGGCTGTGCAACAGCATTAACCTTATGGACAAACATGCTGGTGCCTTACCCTGCAAACTGAAGGATGAGAGCTGAGCAACACCTTGTGTTAGATGATAAAACTAACCATATGCTGCCAGTTTGCTCCTTTTCTTCCTTAATATAGCAGATTTTCTCCCTGTGCTATCAATTTCCATGTTTTCTCTTTGAGCCATTTGCATACTTTCATTACTTTCTGAAACACCAGTTTTCATAAATCACTTTATAACACTGTTTTATATCTATTTTGTTCTTCCTCATTATTTCTTTCCTATCCTTCCTGGCATTATTCGTTACATCAAATGTTGCTTTCCAGCGTAAATCATGAAGTTCCTTGAGATATTTTTACCAGTATGATTGAGAGCTGAGACTGACAGCTGATTATCACCATTCCACTTCCTTTTTTTTCCTCAGTCCTTCGCTATTAAAAAGTTAGATGCCCGTCTCCCACTCACTTCAACTGGAGATAGCTCTTTTCTCCCAGTGCATATTCTGAACATCCAGTTGGGTAGGAATGCTATAATAAAGCAATTATTATGTTACGTTGTTGTGAATTCCTTCAGATTACTCATTTTTATCAAATGACTGTACTGTGCAAACATAAGGCAGACGATTCAAAAAGCATTTCCACTATGTATAAATTCACAGTAAGTAGACACTTGGAATTATTTTCTCCCGAACAGAATCCACGCCCAATTTTGGGACAAAGAATTTATAAAATAATTTTTAACCACTTAATACTACGATCAAGCTTAACTTTAAGCTTCAGAATATGAGTATTTAAATGCAGGGAACCGGCTACTTTTAGGAACTAATGAGATGAAGAAATTTATGTCATTAACACATATTCTATCAGCATATAAAGGGTATTAAAGAAAGCAGCAAATGTTAATAAATGCATACAACTGATATTCATTGTTTAAACAATTTAATCATGCTTCAAGAATCAAAACTCATATAGTTAGATATTTATGTGGGTACTTGCAGATGGTTTGGGGAAATCTTTTACATGAAGAAACTTTGCGTTTGATGGAGAACTTACTTTTCACTAAAATTATAGATTTAGATAACTACAATTTGACATATAGATAGAGAATGATTTCAAAGTCCACAGAAAAGCTGCCATTTATTTCATTCTGAGTTATCAGCCTGAAATGAGCAGAACCAGGCTTAATGTGCACAACCTACACAGCAGCATCCAGATGACTGACTCTAGTACACAACCATTACAATGATACGGTAGGTAACTGCTCTAATAATACTAAACTGAAGAGCATTTTGGATGTCTGGCTTAGCATATTAACCAGAGCTAGAGATACAAATAGGAAATAATTAAGGTTCTCTATAAATTATACAAGCTACATTTTGTATCTTATCACTACCTAACAAAAACTGATATGCTTTTGTGCCTACTAGCTCCTCAAGTAGGGTTTTGTTTCCCCCAACACTTGCATTTTAAATTCTGGTACCAGTAGATCATAGAGGCTATAAATTACCCTCATTACCTTAATAATAACAGGATTGCTGAACAAGCTCCATTCCATCATAATATAATCACGTTCCAGCATCTGCATCAGGCTTTAAGACTTCCCTGCTGATGAGGAATAGTGGTCTGAGGCGATCAATACAGAAAGCATTAACATTGTGCAACATATTGTTGTGATAGAGACACTTGCATATTGTTACAGCAGCAATACCTCAATGATAAACTTGGGTGTCTAAAGTGAATCAATACAAATTTTTGCTTCAAATAACACATGCAGGTTGTAACAACAAAACATGTTTGTTGTATTTTATCTGAGTACATTACTATTTCCAGTATTTTTTTGCTTTCCACTGCAATTCACTGTTCAGATTTCTACAGATGTTAGTACTGAGGGAATGTAAATGGGTTTGCAGACTAACTACAGAAATCTGCTAATATCTTACCTAGGAGAAGGAAGACAAAAATAATTTGGATCAATTTATCTAGGCAATGCAAGGAACTATTTCTTCCTCAACCGTTCAGAAATGAAGCTGATAACAGCATAATCTTGTGCAAGTTTTGCTAATCTATTTTTAAAGGCGATGAAATTAAAGTTGGAGTCTACATTACTTGCTCTAGGATAGTGGCTAGGCTAAGAACAGAATCAAAGGACCATTGCCACCAGCTAAATGCTGTACTTATATACAGGCTGGGTCTTGTCTTGCACAGAAATCCTCCATCATTCAAATGGAATTAAAAATCACCTCTAATTTCTTTTAAATTGTTCTTAACCTTTAGAGTGCAGAGAAAGCTCAAATCTGTAAACAAACTGCTGCAATAGTGCCTGCCCAAGCCTGCAATGCGAAACTCTGAGGAAACAACAGCTCTTTGCTCCTCAGGCAGCACCGAAGACACCAGAGAACAATTCCCTTCTCCTGCTCTGGCTTCCTGCCCTGCTGGGTCTGGCCTCCAGCACCACCTTGCCTTCTACAATTCCTTCCCAAGGCCTGCCCATCAAACTGCGAGGCTCTCCTACACAGCCCGGAAGGCCGGGAACGGGGCTGCCCAGAAGCAGAGCCTGGTGAGCAGACACATCTGCCCACTCAAGCAAAGCCGTTGCACATGATCGTCTGGAGTTTGGGTCTTCCCTTGGGTGAGACCAGGCTAAAAAGGGAAAACTATACCACAAGAATAGAAGAGTCACCATTGTACTGATGCGGATCTTCTTTCCACATCCTTCTCATTCTGTACTTGCACTTTTTCCTGAGTGTTTCTCAGTTTTTTTTGCTTTTTATTTGATGACAACGACATCTTTTACATCAACATTTTTTCTTAAAAAAGTGAAAACTAAAATGGGAAAAGCTCAGAGCACTTGAAATCAGCTCTGGCTACTTTTTTGGGGCGAAAATTCCAAAAAAGACAGCATTATCACCACAGTAGAAACTGTCCAACCCTACCAGTTTACACTTTTTGATTTTACACTTCTCATAAACAGGGAGTAAAATATTTATTTAGGCTTAATGATGCCATGACCACTAACTTATATCACAACACTACTACTATTTACTAAGCATTATACCTAACTGCCAACAGCATCCTGTGATGAGCTAAAATTACCTCATTATAAAGAAAATAAAAATCAATCATTATCAGTTTATTACCACGCTTCCAAAATCTTCACAAAAACCCCCTCTTCGTTGGGCAGACTGTGGGAAATTCCACATTGTCAGAATTCCACAGATGGGCACCATGCAAGCCTCAACTTAATTTCTTAGCATTCAAGAATTTAACCACAACTCTGGACAGTGAAATGCCGTGAATAACAACATATTAAGACAAAAGTATATTCAGGTACAAACCTTCTTAGTTTTACCTTGTTTATGCTATCAAAAATAAAAATTATTTTATTAATGTTTGCAAGTGCATCTCCTCCAAAGAAAAAGATGCTATGACTCTTTCAAGACCCATCACTTAGACACAAAATAAATAAGCTATATGAAATATTGTGGTACCTTCTTTTAGTTACTATTTGAAACTCATTAAACCTTGCACAAATTATTGTTCACTGGAGTTAAAATCGGAGCTGATTGGAAGAGATTAGTTTCAGGTAAAATGCATATTACTTTTATACATGTATTGCCAGAGACTAAATTATGTCTTTCTTTGCCTAGCAGAATTTTGCAGTATTTCTGGAAACACAGTTTTCATTTGGCCTTTCTGAGGCACCACAGCTTTCAAAATCCCACAAGCTTCATTGGAGCATTGGAAACAGACTGGTTTCAAAATCTATCATGCCCTGTGCCAAATGTATGTAGGCAAATTTGCCTCTCTTGTGCTTCTGTTTGGTTTTAGTACCACTCATTACATGTAGTGCAAAGGCCTTTTTGCAGCCTTGTCATTCCTTTTTGCCTTTGTAATCTCCTTTCTCTTCATTCAGTCATTGAATAGCCGTTTTTATTATTATTTATTTAGTCTGTATTTTTTTTTCAGTCTGCAAATACTGCTGTTGACTGATCCTGTAATTAAGTATAACTTCACTTACAGAATCAAGCTGTGGTGCATTAATAAAGTTATTTCTTTAAATTTACAACTTTATTCATAGCTTATAATACTTACACCTTTGGTCAGCCCTTGTTTTATCTCTTCAAAGTAATCCTCTTGCCTTTTATACTTCTCCAGTAGATAAAGGGTGTTTGAGAAAGTGTGATGATTAACAACTCCTTCCACAAAAAGAATCGTCTTCTGAGCCACTTCAGGGTATCTGCACCACCCAAGTGCTAAAACAGTAACAGCCTGACATGAGTCTCTAACGCCAATAAACTGTCGGTCTGATAATTATTCATCAAGTCATCCCTGTGCTTTCAAAGACTACTTAAAAACATACATTTCTGAGTGTTTCGGGAGTAACTTCTACAGGTCCAAGGCTGGTGTTGTGTCTGTGGAGAACAAGAATTAGCTTATACCAGATCTGACCAACGCCTTACTGGGACCATGTCTTACTTAATTTTTTCTAAAGGACTCAGGCACTTTAAAAGGCAGACAAGCCCTCTCAGGGCTTTTCAGTCATCTGTGCCTCAGAAATAATTCACCCCTTAAGACTCAGAGATCAATTATTTCTAGAGAAGAATGTTGGGCACATTGCCCTTGTGAAACCTGGTGGGCAGAGCTGGCCGCACCACTGCGAGCATAAGTCCCAAAGCAAACCCCAGGCTGCTGCACGCTTGATCAACATCTGCCCCAAGAAGGCAGGGAAGAGCCCCCTGAAATCAAAAACCTGTGTGAGTTTGTTAGGATGGTGCCCGAGATCGTATCCTCTGCCTCTCAGATGGGTTTCTGAGGTTGGCCTCATTACTAGACTAACGCAAATAAACTTTCAGTACCTTGTGAATTTAAGTGGACTAAATTAGTGTTTGCTCCCAGCCTCGGGGCAAACAAAAAAAATCCAAACTTTTTTTTGTTTTTCTAATCTTAGTTTCACATCTACTGAAAGGGGTTAATTATGGTTATTAAGTACTCATCAAATACTTCTGAGCAAATCAACTGAATCTTTTTATAATTTTACTACAGCCTAGTAAGACTGACTTCCTTAAAAAAATGTAGAAAGGCTATTTTTGGGATGACAACTGGAAGAAATAATAGAGGGGAGGAGTATAGCTCGAATTTACAGAAAGTATCTGAATGTAAGCAAGAAGTCTATGCGACAGAGCGCCACAACTTGCTATCAATCTGATGTTCACATACAGGATTTCTTAAGCACATGAGAATGCAACAGAAAGTCACCAATGAGAAAGGTATTAAGGTACCTGCTACTTGTTTCAGGACAAATTCTGCCTGCCAATCTCCCAAAGGCAAAAATATCTGAGAGGATGATGGGAATCCCACACTCCTACACTAGAAGTCAAGAATATTTACCTAAAAATAAGGAACAAGCACATAGAAAATGTAGAACACCATTACTACATTTCTCTTAATCATGACAATCATAGAATTTACATTTATAGCTGACACATGGAAGCTTGGGGTAGTCCCATAAGACAATAAACCTCTACTGCTTCACCATATATCAAATAGTGCATTTGAACTATAGTTCTGTTCAGTAGTGATAAAATGGTGACTGTCACTATCCCTTGGCATACCTTTTCCACATACAAAAACTTACTTAACGAGTATTATATCAACATGGCTGATCATATTCATTAGAATCCTAAGTACTAATGCAGAAATTCAGTGCTATCTCTCTATACTCTTGCACAGAACAGTCTGTTATGTTGACATCATTAAGTTGTTTAAGGTGCAACATACAGCTTTGAAGGCAAAAGTTTGTCAAGGTTCTATTCTAAGATCATTTTGTAATGAAGCAAAGTAAATAAATTGAAAAACACCAATAATAGCTGTCTGACTATGTGTCTGTCTTTAAAAGTCTATATTGGAATCCATCCACTCAAAATAACTTGGACTCATGTAAATTTTTTAGTGATTCCCTTTCACCACTATTGTTGTCAAAATAAAACGGTATCATCATGATTTAACGCTGGGGGGGCTTAACGATATACTTTTTTGGATAATTTTGTTTTTTAAAGACCTTCTCCGTTGGAAAAGATCCCCAAATTCAGTCAAATGCACTTGATACTTCAGAGAAAAAAAGAGCTCCGTAAAATGTGAGTAAGCTAGAAAGTAATTTCAGCATGATAATTTCATATAACAAGAACAGATTCTGAGGTGATGGTACTCAACAGGTAATGATCATTATAAAAAAGCAAAACATTGGCACACCTAGCAAAATGATGTTATGTGTATCTTTATTACAGTTTTCAGAATACATGGATTAACAATCACAGGCTGTGATTTCATCAAATTCCTATTTTAAACAATACATACAAACACAAAGCTGTTTAAAAAATAGAAATGCATGAGTTTTGTCACTTTTTTTGTTGTTGTTTGGCATCAGGAATCATGTGACTTCCAAAAGGGAAACCAAATGGTGCATGACAGCAGACTAACTGAACGGTAATAGATTATTGTTCACATCCTGTGGCATATGTATCACCTCAAACAGTGCTAAAAGAAGCACTACGGGAACACAGCTTTCTCCTTTAACGTTCTTCTAACGACACCAGTGGGTGCTGAGTGACAGCTTGCAGGACCGCAGAATTCACAGGCTTACACAACACCCTTTCTTGTGCACAGAAGCAATATGTGATCTGAAATGGAGACACCTGAAGCTGAGGGATTTGGCTTTATCAGCTTTGATTATTTTTTTCCTTTATTTACATTTTGTATGCATGCGTGGGCGTGTGTGTAGATACTGCAGAAGAAAAGATGTAGAGGTTTCTTACAACGCTTATTTTAAAATGAGTAACTCGCAAATACAGTATGGCACATAAGAGGTGGGCTTTACACAGCTTTATCCTTTAGCATTTGATATGCCTGGCATCTCAGCAATTTGAAGGCAAACATGAAGGTATAATTCAGCCAAGCCTTTGTTTAATGGACAAGAAGCTGTTTACATATATAGGTAACTTTGCTCCCACATTAACTATTACCAGCTTTAAATATTTACTAGCTATACCATTCTCAATATAGGAAGTACTAAATTCACCCATCAAAGCAGGATTTGCCTCAGGGATGCAAAAGCTGAACTTGCCAAGTTTTCTTAATAAAAGCTATAGGAGGATTTCCACAGCCAAACTTAAAACTCAGCCAGATTCTCAGAGTTTTGCAAACCATTTGTATATTGTGGGATGAATTTAAGATATGTCACTGATGAATTGTGGTTTGGATAGAAACCATGAAAACATTATGTTTTTTACAGCATTTGTCTGAGGTAGTACATATACCACACACAAAAATGCAAAAATATACAGATATTCATAACTATTTGCATATTACAGAAAGGAACAATGGGAACGCTTGCATTTGCATCGGAATTTTTCAAGAAAGAACAGATAATTTTAGATAACATTCTTCGTATGGACTGTGGTTGTCTAAAACCAGAACAAATTATGTAATAGTATTTCTGGGAATACTTCCTGAAGCTCTTTGTCAATGCCCTCTCAGGCACTAATTTTGTTTTGGCTTTAGCATCAGTTCATAATATGATTAACACTCAAACCAAACATCACTTATGTGCTGGGAAAGGGCATTTGTTGAATCACAAACAAACATACATGACAAACCGTGTTGCACATTTTTCTCAGAAACTGCATAAAACTCGAGCAAAAAATGTCTAGTGTCTTTACATTTCTGACCTGTACAGCCAGGAGTTAAGCAACAGAGATGTATATTTGTATATGATTTAAGCATTTCATTCCCATGTGAGTTTGTCAATTGCAAATTTAGTTCAATTCATTGCAAAGGTAAGTTTATCTTCCTCTTAAATAAACTAAGAAATGTAAACAGTGTAACATCATTAAAAAAAATAAAAATCTCTTCAGTACTTGTAACTGGTAAAATGTGAATGCAAACAGATGTGCTGGTATATTGGTAACGTAATGTCTCAGAGGACATATAGAGAAACATAATTAGCAAGAAATTTATGTATGAACCCTCCAGCGATTTTCTTTCTGGGATTACACTGAATACAAATATAATTTAACTGATATATTTCATTTTTTAAAATTAGAAAATAAGGCAAGTGCATTTCTGAAAAAGGTGCTACTCTTCTACACTTCTAGATAAACATGTGACACCTCTGAAAATTAGATCAATAATAAAAACATTAAAAATATCTGCAATTTAATATAGACTGAAAAACTATCAAAAGACAAAGTGACCAGCATCAATTTCAGAAAATATTTTAGACTTCATAAATACGAGCACCCTATATTTACATAAATTATCTTCTAAACTAGTTTTCCTTTGAAAGACACTTTTGATCTAACAGATATGTCCATTAAATTATATAAATGTTTCAATTATGAAAAAACATAGTAGTAAAATAGAAGCATCAGATGATGTTGTTATTTTGGATTTGCTTTTTTTTTTTTCTCCTAAGGTTTGGTTCTTGAAAATCTGTAGTCAGCTTTCAGAGTTTAAAAAAAAAAAATGTAACCCATGGAAATGAAAAACTCGTGCAGTAATAATTACTGCTACAGTATAAAGATTCTGTTGTGAGCTTTTGAGTTTTCAGATAGCAAGATTATACCAATAATCCCAGCAAAATGCTAATTTTAAAATTTGAATTCTAATACACTGTTGTTTGTAGTAGAAATCTATATAGACATTATGAACCTAATCCTTTTAAACTGGCTTTGTACATTAAGCACATGTTTATAACTCTAAATTTACTAGTTTCATTTTAAAAAGTTATACTTCAATACAAGGTTGATGTTCACCCTACATGAAACGGGATGTAATTCTTTCTATCTCTTACTGATAAGCAGGGAGACAGAATCCCATTATGTGCATTCTTTTTCCTTAAGTACCATACAACTCTTTAGTTTGTTACTAAAACCACAAAACCCCCCAAACAATTTAGGTAGAGTATTAATTGACAGCACACATCGCAGTAGGCTTCAGTTGTATTCCTATGTTTAGAGATATAGCAATGGACAAAAGCCCCGTTTCCTCTGAAGACAGCTAAAACAAGAAAATTATTTTAATACTAGATTGAAAAGGAACTGTAACTTTTCTTACAATAATTGGATATTGATTGGTGCAGTTTGAAATTGTGAGAATTTATCCCAAACTACTCTGATAGTCTTAAGAGTATGTTACCAGAGAAGCAAAAAGAACCTGCTGTACAAAGATGCTTGGCTCAAGCAGTAGTGCAAAGTTACACTGCCCCACATTGAATGCTCCTCTAGAGCTAGCAGTTTGTGCAGAGAACACAATGTGACATCTTACCTTCCAAATACTCTTGAAAATCAAAAGTTCCCCATAATGCCAGGCAATAAAAGTATTCATAGTAATTCATCAATCAGTGAAAAGCAATAATAATTTGAGAACAAGTGCCATGTACTACATTGTATCCTGTGGTTTTAAATATCACAGCTGAGCAACATGTGAGCAGTTCCACTGGAACTCCCACTTCAAATCCTCTATCCCATCCAGATAAAGAACAAACCTTTAGTAAAAAGGATGGTGCAGGCTGACCTGAACACCAAACAGACCGTACATTCAACTAGAGTCTGGGGAGAAAAGGGAACTCCCGTTTCCCATTGCGTGGCAGAACATCGACAGTGTCAGCTACTGAACTGACTGCTCACCTGAGGTACTGCAGTGCAGGGGCCTGTCTACAAAGTAGAACGGGAGGAGCTTCCCGAACAATTAGACTACTGCAATCATTGATCACTGCTAGATAGTGCTCCAGGTAGAAAATCTGTCCTTAGCTGCTAAACCCTCAGCACTAAAATCCACCAGTAGAGATCCCGCTACATATTTTACCTGAGAAACAGAGGAAAAACTCAGAGGCAGTTCTGAATAACTTCATCATGTAGCTTGTCTCTAAAAACCCCACAAGGGTATTTTTAGCGTAATGAAAATAGGACAATCATATTTTCCCCCAAATATCTTTATAAAGAATATATAAGTGCATTATTAGAAAAACCCCTCCTTAGATACAGTTAAAAACATATCTTGCCCTTGATATTTAATTTTGGTAAAATCCTATGCTCTGTTTTATTTAATTTTTTTTTAGCAGTGATAACTAACTATACATCATCATATCAACAAAAGTGTAGATATGTGGTATATCCTATAATCAGCCAAATAGCTGAATCCACCAGGCTTTATGTTGAGATAAGATTTTCAGCAACCTGACTGGGGCTAGGCATTGCTTTGTTATGGTTACAAAAAAGATTCTGATAATGTAGACCAGCTCATCTCTGAATTTATTAACATACAATTTTATTATTTTTTTCCTTTCATGTCCAAATCAAAACTGCAAACGGAATCCACAGCTGTATTCTTTCAACAAATTTTATATTTTCTTACCCATATAAAACATAACCTAGAAATCCCCAACTCCTTTCATGTAAGTTGCCAGCTAAAATAAAAAAAAAAAATAAAAAAAAGGAGAACAAAAAAAAAGAAAGAACATAAGAAAATAAGATATATATCCTACTGTTTAACACTGTTTACAGATCTTGGTAGTTGGGGTAATAAGATACAGTATGTGGATTATTTAGCAATAGCTTTTAAAATGCATAATGTTTATACACCTTCTCATTTAATCAATACCAGTATTCCATTATGATCATTGCCAATTCGTATGATAAATTCTTTTCAAAGTATATCCGTTTAATTATATATAAAACAATTCACTAATTCTTTGGCATCAGAAGAATCATACAGCTGCAATTGTTCCATTGTGGCGAGAACGAGACCTTTCCAAAGTTACTCGTCTGTTATCTGTAATACAAAGAGAGGAAAAAACAAATCACCATAAGATTTGAAACATGGATAATGCAATGTCAAGAGGTTTTCAAACAGCCCTGAAAATAATTTCAAATGATATGTAAATAAGTAACTAGGAGACTGGATCAGAGAAGTTTCACACTGCAGCTGCCAGACTGAGTTCAAGAGTTCTGCAATCAGCAATAAATTACTTTCTTGATCAGAGAAGCTGGGTGATAAAAGCATTAGGAGAATCCTGAAACACAGTCCCCTTGGAAACAGCACACAATAAGAAAAATACTGGGTAAAAAAAAAAAATAATCTTATTTGATGAACAATTTATGCACAGAAGCTCTGGAAAAATACATTTCCACTTTCATGAGAATGTACTGACCAGTGTGGTGGTGAAAAGCCTTCTAGATGCTACCAGTACAAAAGCACTAACACTATTCCCTATAATTTGGTACAGAGTTAAAAATAAAACAGTTAAATCAGCCACTTCCTAAGCATTTCCTGATTTTGCAATCTGAACAACTTCTAGTATAAAATATTACACAGTAATTATTGCAATGAATAATAAATACGTCTCTATGACAGGAAAACAATCATGAAGTACCAGCCACAAATGCCTTTAAAATAAAATTTTAAAGGAATGAATACACACACACACACAAGAGGAAGCAGAAAATTAACCCCCACTTCGTTTTTTGGAAGGTTTAATCTTTCTTTTTAAAAATATGGTCCTTCCATGCAAGTTTGGGTTTTTTTTGTTGTTGCTGTTGACTGCTTACTTTTGAACTAGCCTTTTCTATTCTCTCATGTCATAGTCATGTCATGTCATGTCACGTCATAGTCTCTCATGTCATAGTTATTCTCTCATGTCGTACTGATGCTCGCATCAGTGTAGTATCTACATGGGTACAGCATCCGGGTATCCCAATCTGTGGCTGGAATATTATAAAACAACAGCCATTTCAGAAGCAAAAAATCTGACAAACAAGCTGCAGGTAAGCAGGTTTTCTCAGGTTTTTTCTCAATGAGCTGATCTAGCTCTCTTAGCTTGTGCAGTGCAGCAGACTATAAAAGCGCATGTGACTGGTCCTGCTGGGAGAAGAGGGCTGAACTTGGGGAAGGCAGAAGGGTCAAGCATGAGCCCCCAGAGTGTCTGATCAGTAGAAATACATACTTTGTAAAAGCTATCAACTGGATCATTAAGTTCCAGTGATGGGGGAAAAGGTGGAGCAAAGCCCAATCAGGGTTCTCATCAGTGTACATAAATACCTGGACGGAGGGTGCAAAGAGGCTGGAGCCAGACTCTTTCCAGTGGTGCCCAGTCAGAGAACCAGAGGCCATGGGCACAGACTGAAACACAGGAGGTTACCTCTGAACACCAGGAAACACTTTTTTTTTTACTGTGTGGGTGACTGAGCACAGGAATAGGTTGCCCGGGGAGGTTGTGAAGTCTCCATCCTCAAAGATACTAAAAAACTGCCTAGGCAGATACTGGATGACTGGCTCTAGGTGACCCTGTGTGAGCAGGGCAGGTGTACACAATAACTTCCAGAGGTCCCTTCTAACCTCAACCATTTTGTGATTGCATTCTAAGTCAACAAAGTCAGAAATGGTTCAAGCACATTAAATAAGGTCCTGGAGAAAACAAAGTCATCTCTGTGATCTGTTTCTGGACAATGCACAGAGGGTGCCTGTGGAGACTGCATGGGCTCTGCAAAATCAACCTTCCTTTTCCCCCTTCAGTGAAAGTGTCTCCAATGCTACAGGGAATTAACGGCTCCTTTAGCAAGATTATTAGTTCTTTTTATAGTTCTGCCTTGCCTCCTTTTCCTAATGAACCTATCCATGCATAAAGTATTCAAATTACCCTAAGTCAATCTGTTTTGCATGGGAATAAATCTCTACACTGGTTGCAGTGTCACTAGGCAGTGGAAATCAAAGCACAAAAATGCTGTCTAAAACCCAAGAAGAAAAGTTATTAAGTCAAATGCACTGCTGTTCCTCTGTAACAGAGGAAAGCGGAGAGTCTGGTGATACTTGCTCTCAGTGGGAGAAGTGCCTTCTCCAGTAGACTCTCTCGTGATATAACTTCAAGATCATCAACTGTACAGGTTAGAAACAGATTAAAAGAGTCTAAGAAACGTTGATTTCTTCATACTTGATTTTTTTTCAGATTTTTCTCATGTCTGTTTTTTTTGTCATGGTAGAGACAAACACTTCCTGCAAATGACAGATTGGATTCTCCTGTAATTGCACAACTGAACCGGGACTTAAAGAAAACACAAAGCTAAACTGTAGAAACAGCGCCTCCTTCTGCTGGTAACAAACAAAATATTTTCCCAATTATTAAAAGTAATCTATTCTTGTCAATTATTTCCAGTTTTTATCCAGAGGTCCCTATATTTTCTAGAGATAGGAATACAGAACCTGAAAGATTTGAGACAGAAAGAACCACAAGGATCTTCCAATCAAGGAAAAGATTTTAAGAGTAGATTAGATGTGTTTAAGAGTAAATTAGATGTGGTGTTGAGGCATATGGTGTAGGGGAGAACTTGTAGAGTAGGGCTGATGGTTGGACTTGATGATCCCAAGGGTCTCTTCCAACCTATGATTCTATGAAACTGGGATGCAGTGATTCAGTTATTACCAGTAAGAAACGATATCAGTATTTGCAAGAGATTTTTCTGCAAAGCTTAGAGCACTTCATAGCGAGACTTACTAAAACAAAAGGCAAGTAGGATATAAATTACATTTTGATGACTACATTTTTATACAATCAACATGAGAGCTTTAACATATCTGAAAAGTTTGGAGGTTAATACAAAGTATTTCTTCTTCTTTATGAACAAGCCTATTTTATTCAATACTGACTCTGCAAGCAACCTTGTGTATGCGTGTGCATATTTACTTCTGACTAAAAAAAAGAAGCATTAGTACATGTACATACATACATACACAGACATAGAGAAATTACTTGTTTCTTCAACAGATGTAAAATGTGCTTATATATGTATACACAGTCATTAGGTTAAAACAAAGGATTTCATATCAGGGCTTGAAACTGGATTGGGCTCAAGCAAAAATGAAAAAACCCATGACATTTATAACACTTTGAACATACATAATCAGTTATCTCCAACAGCTGTATTGCCTTTTTTTTTTTTTATTTTACAGACCGTACTGAACACCACAGAAACAAGA
The DNA here is from genome assembly GCA_013400555.1 of Jacana jacana. Classification (NCBI taxonomy): domain Eukaryota; kingdom Metazoa; phylum Chordata; class Aves; order Charadriiformes; family Jacanidae; genus Jacana; species Jacana jacana. Next base: position 38,157 of record VZTM01012100.1, on the reverse strand, counting down.
CTGGCTCGTAAACAGAACTATGACTAAGTATAACACCAATAAATAGTAAAGCTATCCATTTGTATTGCAAGGAGGCAGGGAAGGAAAACAAAAGGCAGTATCAGTAACTTCAGAGTATTTAAAATTAAGCCAAAATCATTACCAAAAGGCTCAGGTGCACACTTAAGAAGCACATAAAAAAGAATAGAAAACATAATAGTTCCTGCATGTATAAACCATGCCTTCTGGGTAACACATCTACTTATGTAGATGAAAACTTTGTTTCCTGCTTTAAAGTCAGAAGTCCATCTCATTTACAAGTAGGGCATTTGAGAAGCATCCACAATAATTGTATTACAGACATTATAATCTATCTCTGAAACGAACGTATGAACTTAAAAGTATCATCTCTCCATCAGCCCAACAGACCCTTTCTTTAGCAGTAAGAGGTAGAGCAACAAAGGCTTAAAATGGAAAAAAAGGCATATTTTAGTATCATAAAATAATCTTCATATTTTAGCCAGCTGGATCAAATTCAAATGAAGTAAACATACAATTAAATACCAAGCAATAAAATCAGTAGTTCCTATGGATTTTATATACTCCTATATATACTAAAAAGTATATATATATAGTATAGATAGTAAAGATACTATATAATACTGGAACGTGATCTTGCCCATGCAAACATTACACCTTCACTGGAAGAAATATAGGGACTTTGCTATAATAACAATTATTTGCTCAAGTCTTCTTGCACTCAATAGAATACCTAGATGGGAATAAATCCCTAGAAGGGAATAAACAACATACAAGGTATTTGTGGACATGACTTTGATACACACACGTTATTCACCACATAATATGAATTAGTTTGGAAAAAAATCCAACAAAACCAAACTATAAATATTTTTTAAAATGAAAAAAATCTAGATTTATTTTTAGACAGTGTATTTTAATTTTACAGAATTTGACAACTTCAGCCTTAAGACATTTTCCCTTATACTCCATATGTATAAAACATTAGAAATTACCATCAATTAAAAACACACTGGTAGGGGAGAGGAAAATATTTTGCAAAAACCTATACTCTGCAAAATGTATTTTTACTTTCCTTAATGCTCCTTCATTAGTTCTGTTATTAAAAGAGGAGTCTCAATAGCTGCAACAGATTTATTAACTCAGTAGCTCGTTATCAACATAAAACTCAGTTATATTAGGAGAAAAATAAATGATATTTTGCAGAACTGCAATACTAAGATTAAGTGACTTTTCCATTACACTTTCTTCTTATCCATTCTTCCAGGTAGTAACTTTGTGCTCTCCTAATTATAAACCTTATTTTTTATGAGCAATCAACACTAGTAATAATATAGACGTTGTGCAACTTAACAGGCTAGTCATGAGACTAAGATATCTGATAACAGGAAAAGACAGTGTGCCAAACCATACCTCAAAGGTACTTGATTGGAATTTGTATTATCCTGTAACAGCCACAAAAAGAGTTCTCGCTTTGACATGCCTTATATTAAAATTGTATTATAAACTGCTACCTTGGGCTCAGTAATTTGACTAATTCTCCAGGAATTTTCCAGTCAGTTAAAGCATTAAAAATGTTTCCTTGTGCCTTAATTACAGCAGTCAATTCAACCAGTAGCTTGATTTTGGAATGTTATTTCCCTGCAGACATTCCTAGAGTGGTCATCGGGAGATTATCTAAGTTCCTCACAGATCTAAACAACTCTCAATACTCCTTGATTAACTTTAAAAAAACAGAAACAACAAACCTCCCAAATCCACAACCAAGCCTGACTAGACATATACCTACTTTTTGTCCTTTTTTAAAACAAAGTTTGAAACACCCATCTATATGCAGAAGGCAAAGCATCTAAATGTTGAAGAAAAATGGGCTAAAAAAAAAAAAAGAGGTTTTTCAGTATTAAATACTACCAGAACTATTTTGCCATTTTCAAAGACCCTGGTCACAGGACCCTCATACCTGAGCAAGACATATTTTAAAGAATATCTTAGGTAATAAACATGCTGTTAATCACACTAATAAGAACTTAAACTAGTGCCAAAATGCTGAATCTATTAGAGGGGTAGTGTTCAGCGCTGGGTGCTCAGCTAGTGACTGTGGTGCTGGAGCACATGCTACAAGGCACAAGCTCCAGCGACCAAAACTCTGAAATGCTAGTTTATTTAAAAAACTCGCACCATTAACATGCACAACCACTACTCTTCTTCCTCCTCCACCTCTCCTTGCCCCACATCCACCTTTTTTCACTCCTGAGTAACCATTTCAAAGTGAAAGAACTAACCTTCCCTTAGCCAACAATGATAAAAGGTGTTTAATACTAAGAGAAAGAAGGAACCACAGTGGTTGGAAGAGATCTCTGGAGATCCATCTAGTCCAACTCCCTGCCAAAGCAGGACCACCAGAGCAGGTTGCACAGGAACGTGTCCAGGCAGGTTTTTGGTATCTCCAGAGAAGGAAACTCCACAACCTCTCTGGTACAATCTATTCCAGGATTCTGCCACCTTCAAAGTAGTTTTTCCTCATGTTCACAGAGGGTTTCCTAAGTTCCAGTTTGTGCCTGTTGCCCCTCATCCTGTCTCTATCAAATTGGAATTGATAGAACAGAAGACAGAAGCAGAACTGATACGCGTAAGACAGCAGGGATGGCCATCAGTCTCCAGAACCTCTTGAAGTCTACAGCAGAACACTGTTGTCTGTATGGCCTGGCCTCTACCTATGGCATTATTAGAGAATACCAACTGAGAAATAAGACAGTCAAGGAAATTAAGAACTTCAAAACTGTTGCTGGTGTCTAGAACAAAATCCTTTTGAGAAACAGCACCTTGAGAGAAAGTGGCTCTGTTGATTCAGTCCATCTCTGTGAGATTTGATTTCAAACTGATCTTTCAAAATGTGTGGTCTATATTTAAAAAAAATGTAGCAATGAGGTAAAAATCAGTTATGGGAGAAATGCAGCCAAAAGAACACCTCAGAAAGCACTCTCTGAAACAGACAGCACTTTCCCAATTACCTTTATTGCATTTAGATGAAACAAGCTAAGAAAACAGGTTTCTATCTGGGTTAAGGGAAACTGTACAGTTAAAATATTTTCTTTTAATCCTTCATTATTTTAAATACTCTTACTTCAACCTCACCAGGCATTTTAAACATAACTAGCACAAAATG
>VZTM01012100.1:4955-15950 GCA_013400555.1 Jacana jacana | reverse complement strand
TCATGGGGATATAGGCAGGAGAAGAACCCTTTTTTTTGCATAAAGCAGTAAGAGGATATGTACTGCCGTCTTTGTTAGGAAACAGCTTGCCTTACAGCTCTTTTAAACCATGAGAACTACAGTCCTGCTCTCCTGAACAGCTTTAAACTTTGCAGGCCAAGTGCTTACTCCCTTCCCAGCTTCCCTCCTTTCCCCCCTCCCCAAGAGTTGCTGTCTGCAATTTTAAATGCCAAAGTTGTAACATAAAAAATTACAGATGCTGGAATTTGTGGAATTGATGTAATTGCTGTCTTCTTCCATGCAGCAAATAGAAGTGATAATGATAAACGATGCTAACAATTATGCTGTTATGGCTTTAAATTAACTACACACGCAGTATTTCCCTTTAGATTAACATTCCCTAAAAGCTTCATGTTCCAAAAAATTCCTAACATTTTCAATATTTTAATTGAAATGCTGACCTCATACTACTTTTCTATGCTAACTTCCTAGGAAGAAGAAATCCATACTTCAAGGGCAAAGGCTGAGATCCATGTTTACAAAATATACTTCTGTACATGATGAGTCAAAAAACCTGAACTCCTTTTCCACAAGAAGTTTCATTTCCATCTCAACAGAGAAGATAAAACTCTTTGTTTGGAAGACTGTCAATGAAAAATTTGAATAGCTGTAACTCATATTACATATTACCTACAATATAAGCCCAAACACATTCCCTACAATTTGTTGATAAAATTTAAATTCCTATCCCCAGCCACTCCTCTGGTGCTGTTTACTTTCCCCCGTTTGTTCTGAAGCAGCTGTTTTGTGTGGTCACTACTGATACAGACCCATAGATCACTGTTTGCTGAACGCAGCACTCAGAACCACGCCTTCACCTGGAGACGTCAATGACCAACAGAGGAGGATTTTCACATTTCAAAAGTCATTAATAATTTATGAAAAGTATTAAATTATGGCATCTATTACGTCTAGAAGATCTGTGACCAAACTGCAGATTCCTGTATTTCCAGCACTGTATGCGTATGTGTAGTCACACAAATCAGAAGCAGGGTTGGGTGTACATGTACAAACACATACACGACTAACACACACATTTTTTTCTGCCAGACATCAGTAAAAATGTGATTTTATATATGTATATCTATATCTCACTATTAAATGAAGTTGAAGTGGCTTTGTTCTCCTTCAGACTACAGGCATACACTTTATGTTTCTAATAGCAAATTGTATTTGACATTTAAATTAAAAACCAAGTTACCCTAATTCTAGAGCTCTACTACAACACTGATAAAGCAACGAAGCTTTCCATAGGACAAAATCAAATTTTTTTAATATAAGAGAATTTCAGTGACAAGTAATTGAAAATGCAATTTAGAATTTATTACTTTGTGTGGCTAATTACCGAACAGTTCCAAAACATGCTGATCCAATAAAGTAATAATTTTCTCTCTGAAACACTGTATCAGAGTAAATAAATTAATAAAATGCAAATAAATATGAGTATTTGAATTATATTGAAAACATTAATTATATACCAATATATAATCCAGTCCCAGTACTTAAGCACTACACCTACAAGCATGATACAGCAATTTATTAAACTGACCAATCTAGACAAATCTAAAAAACTTACAACAGGCAGCTCTTATATCCTTAATTCATCATAAGGACAAAACGGTATTATTCAATTATGACCACGCAATTAGTCCACAACTCTGCTTAAATTAAGAATGCATTTCCTAACCTCATCAGTTTCACAACACAATCAGGACAAGGCTTCACCTCTATTCTATAGGGATTTTGTACCTCTTTCTTCAAAAGGAAAATAGAGGGCATGTGTTTAACCAAACCAAAGGTATTTTTGCATCAATTGTGTCCAATCCACCTGCAGCTATTCAGCAGCAGAACCCGTGACCCTATCCATCTTTTCTAAAGGGCACAGAAGCTAAGTGAACTCCTTGCCTGTGTTCCTGAAAAACAGAAGTCTGAACTAAACTAAACATTTTTTGCATCAGTTGTCAAAGTCTATCTTTTCTCTATCTAGCCTCAGCAGATTGGAAGGTTATCGGTAGATGCACGTTAGATGCAATTAAAGCTTTCTGAACACTTCCGACTAAAGAGCTTTAGAATAATTAAAGTGGTTTTACTATACCTGAGTGGAAAAGAACTGGCATGCATGAACCACATCAGAAATCTGCTGTGAGCCACATGGCTAATTTTAAATTGCTAGCATTGCACCTTAAGTTACATTTTTTTATTTTAGTAACTCTGGACTAAAATACAGATCTTCCTAATAATCTTCATTCCCTAGGGAACAGATAATTTTAAACTGTGAATATCCTCTTCCCAAAGATGTTTGTCCCTGCAGAAAGACTGTAGTCTCTGAGTAGACTCTAAAGGATTGTTTCATGATAGATTATACCTGACAGCATTTAGCAAGAATGTCACGTATCACAAATATTGGCCAATAATACGCAGTGCAAAGGCTGCAAATGTCAGTATAACACTAGATGTACCACAACACTAAACCGCAGTATCACAAACATTTGCAGAGACACTGTCATGATACCACACCTCGTGCAGAGCAGTGCTTTCAAGATAAGTTTATTAGCATGTCTTTAAATGCTTCGGTTTGTAAAACATAAATACCATGTTCCTGTCTATTTTCATTTGGGCATAATCCAGCAAGGGGATGTGAAAGTCAAGATGCCCGTGGGTTTTCTATGGTAAGTCACCTTGACTATGCCACCACGTTTCTGCTGAAAGTGGCACCGTGTAATGTACCACCCCAGTCACCAGGGTTGTCTCTCTTCATATTCATATTGCTCTTTACCACCTCTTTCCCAAAATCCTTAAATATTTTCTTTATTTCAGAACTGTATTATGCTTTTTGTTACGGTCACAATCATATTTTACTTTAAAATAATTCTTTAAAGAATCAGACTATTTTGAAGTTGCATGAAAAGAGTCAATTAACGTACTTCAATTTACTAATTCTGAGGTTATACTTTTAAAATCAATACTGTCTTACAGAATCATGGCTGGAAAGGACCTCTGAGGTCATCAAGTCCAACCACACACACATAAACCCCCCCTACTATCTCAGCCACTAGAGCATGCCCTGAAGTGCCACATCTATGTGTTTCCTAAATACCTCCCCAGGGATGGCGACTCAAAGACAACTTGTTGCCCTTTACATAATATAAATTATGTTAGAATAAAATGACAGGTATCACAAGACTGCTATATTTCTATCTGTATGGAAGTCACTTCCAAACTGACTTACCCAAAGACTGTCTAAAATCTGCACTTGGTCTTCATTTGAATAATGAATTACGCAGACAGATATGAAACCAGACACCAGTTTATCAACATCCTCTGCAGACCCACAAAACAAAAGTAGATTCAGATACTTTTCTTTGAAAACAACAGAAACTCTAAGATGCAAGGGTTTTTTCTGGCATTTGGTTGCTATAGTTAACTCTAGTTTACTATTGAAAATTATTATGAATGAATGTGGGAACATTTAATTTTGCCTGGAGATTTGAAGTAGCAGAGCTATATTTGGTAGATACAGAAAGAAAACTTGTCTGGGACGGCAAAAATGCAAGGCTGCATGGCTTATTTGCACCCGAGAAATATTTACTCAAACACATTTACACTCTTAGAATAAGCTGGGTTACAACAAAGGCTTCTTTAAATTAGAACTGGAAAGAAACATACAATACAAAACTAATTTTCTAATCATCTATATTAAAAATTATTATTAGTATCCAGTTGTCTGATTTGATTCTTTTTCATTATTTAATGTTTCTTCGTATTTATTACGTATATTGTTCAGCCTAGATTTGTCAACAACATATCAGAGGGTATAAAAAAAGTAAGGCAGCATGGATTTGGATTACCATAGACAGAAAATTACAAGTTAGGTAAACTGAAAGTTTATAAACAGATACGCTGAAACTGCATATTAGCTTTTTCACAGAAATTAACTGACATTTGGTATTATTTCTACATGCAGAGTCAGCTTTGGGCTAACATCTGCTTAGGGTCAATAAAATTTTACAGCTTTATGAAAAAGTTGTGCTAGCCCAGAATTTTAATACATGTATATGTGTGTCTTCATTGACACGAACATACATTTACGGGTGCATACAGACACATAATTTCCAGTCTCATTTTCTGCACAGCAAAACCTACTTATAAGACATGCGCATTCCCATTATACAGCCTCAAGATGATAGAATGATAGAAAGAAATGGTATTTTTTGAATGATAAAACGTTTTGACATTTACTTTAATACAGTTTTACCTCTTACATCTGTAATTTGCACCATGGACAGGTTGGCTAAAGTATGTTCTCAAATATATCAGTCTTGTATCATGGAACATTTTATTCAGAGATTTGTCTGCTACATTTAAATAGTGTCTAAGCTACTCCTATGTATAACATGATGGATTTCTTCTTTAATTTCTTCTGAAAATTGCTAGAATCAGGGCAAGGGCACAATGACAAACATCACAAGAATCATGACCTGACCCTGGGGGAGGCTGGTGGAAGTGCTCTCTGAGCCACTATCTATCATTTACCAGCGGTGCTGGCAACCTGGAGAGGTCCCAGCTGACTGGCATCTAGCAAATGTGATACCCATCCACAGGAAGGGCTGGAAGGAGGGTCTGGGGAACTACAGGCCTATCAGTCTGACCTCAGTGCCTGGGAAGGTCATGGAACAGATCATCCTGAGTGCCAACATGTGGCACATAAAGAACATCCAGGTGATCAGGTCCAGCCAGCATGGGTTCATGAGAGGCAGGTCCTGCTTGACAAACCAAATCTCCTATGACAAAGTGACCCGTTTGGTGGATGAGAGAAAGGCTGTGGATGTTGTTTCCCTAGACATTAGTAAGGCCTTTGATACAGTTTCCCACAGTATTCTCCTGGAGAAACTGGCTGCCCATGGCTTGATTGGGACCACTTTTCCCTGGCTAAAAAACTGGCTGAAGGCTAAGTCTAGAGAGGGGTGGTGAATGGAGTTAAATCCAGTTGGTGGCCAGTCATGAGTTGTGTCCCCCAGGGCTTGGTACTGGGGTTGGTTTGCTTTAATACTTTTATCAATGATCTGGATGAAGGGATTGAGTGCACCCTCAGTAAGTTTGCAGATGACACCAAGTTGAGTGGGAAAGGGAAGGAAGACCTTTCAGAGGGATCTAGACAGGCTGAATCAATGAGCTGTGTCCAGTTTTGGGTCCCTTACTACAAAAAAGATATTGGAGCCTGGAGTGAGCCCAGGGAAGGGCAACGGAGCTGGTGAGGGGTCTGGAGCACAAGTCTTGCAAGGAGCACCCGAGGGACCTGGGGGTCTTCAGCCTAGAGAAAAGGAGGCTGAGGGGAAACCTCACTCTTTACAACTACCTGAAATGAGGGTGTAGAGAGGCAAGGGTTGATCTCTTCTCCCAAGTAACAAGTGATATGCCATGAGGAAATGGCCTCAAGTTGCATCAGGGGACATTCAGACTAGATATTAGGAAAAATTTTTACACTGAAAGGATTATTAAGCATTGGAATGGGCTGCCCAGGGAAGTGGCTGAGGCAACATGCCTGGAGGTATTCAAAAGACAGGTTGACATAGCGCTTAGTGACATGGCTTAGTGGTGGTGGTTTAGTGATTACAATTGTAATGTGCCTTTTCAACAGCAACAATACATGTGCAAAAATTAGTCCAGTGGAAAGCAAATGTTTAACACTACCATTAAAATGCAGTTTTATAGGGGACTGTGGAACAGGGTTTTCTTTTTGTTTCTGTCCTCTGATCAGGAACCCTTGTAGGCTCATGTTCTTCGAAGCAGAGCATTTTACTTTTGGACAGTTCTGCTCATAAATTTTCACAGTTTCTAGAATAATGTATTTTTAAAGAATAAGATGCTAAGTACTGATTTATGAGGGAATCAGTGCTATGCTTCTAAATAATTCACCAATGATCAGATGTAAAACTTGATATACCAAGTTATACCTTCATCCTGCTTCGCAGTGCTGCCACGTGGCCTGGATTTTCTGACTTCATCAAGGAGTTTAAAAACATGTTGACTTTTTTTGAAACTTTGAGAAGCTAAATACTTAATTGCCAAATATATTCAATAAAAAATTACTTAAATAATGACTTGTAAAGAATGCCTTATAAATGACTGGGTCCTATGAAATGTTACAACATTTAAACATCTTCAACACATATATCCAGAGTAAAATCTTCAATATTCATTTGTGGCATTTTGGCAATATCTAAATCTATATGAAACAACCAGCTGAACCCAGAAAATGTCAGTGATTCCCAGTCACTGAGTTTGTACACAGAAACTCATAACGCTTTCTCATCTACATACTTGTAACTAATAAAAAGTCCAGTTTTTGAATGTACAATGGGAACAACAGATCCTCAGAATTATTTCAAACTACGGGTAATCTGTTATTTCTTTTGAAAATAAACATTCCATAACATTTGCAATGGAAGATTTTCAATGCAGTGTGTATATCTATATACATGCATAATTACATGTATAGTTCACTTCTTGGAAAACTCTTCCACTACTTCATACCTCCCACTTTGATTCCTCTAATACTGATTACAGAGGACATTTGTAGAGAGGACAATTAAATTATATACGCAGACTTCTTCAATGCGATGCTGCAGTTCCTCTGCAGTTCTCAATACACTATGCTTTACACCAAATGTCTAGAGGTCCCACAAGAACTCTAAGACCATTCAAAATGTTATTTTAAGTACATCTTGCTTTGGTAGGTTTACTGTTGATAGACAGGTATTAAGTTGATGTTCTTTTCAAATTCACAAGTAATATACTATGTGAATTATGATTTATTTAGTTTTATAGCAAGATGCATTCTGCTGTTAGAATAGCTGTTTAAAACAGTTCATAAGTGAGAAAATCTATAAGCACTAAGTACATCAAAACTAATTGAAAAATGAGTAAAACTAAAGGATACCTCCTAAATTTTGCCCATATACCTACATACAAAAACTTATTTCTGTGAAAGTGAGAGCTTTAACAAAAAAAAAAACCCAAACATAAAAGCACATAAAACATGGAAAGAACAAGCCCATACTCTCTGTGCGTTTTAAAGAATACTGCCAAATTTTCAGTGTAGTTAAGTCTTATTTCTTGGCAAACACTTACAAAAACCTACCAGACCTACATAAAGGCAAGCAAGGCTATATTTTCAGTTTCATTCCCCTGTAAAAAAATGCAGAACTTTTAGAAGAAAACATGGAGGACATCAAGACTGTATTACTGATACTGCATTTTTTGTAATTTCTTCTACATGATCACCTTGTACTATGAAATATGCAGGTGGTTGTTTGCAATATTGGTAATATATTACAGTATCCAGCCTGCAAAGAAACTCAGTTTATGATTTGAGCTACTGACATTAATATTTGCAATGGTGAATGTGTAAAAAAAATCCCTGCAAAGTATTATTTCTAGTAAAATTACCACTGTACTGTTAGTAAGTTAATAAATCCTTATGAAGATCAGACTTTGAGGAGGATGTATGATTATATTTCTGATGGAAGGAAATGGCACGGTTAGCGAAGATGATTCTGTCTGCATCCCGAGTATGTGTAAAAAAGTTTCTGCCTTAATTTATGCTGTTTGAAAGCCCTGAACTAGTTTTCAAAACTTTATCCTTCAAAGGCATTCTTAATATTCAAAAAGACCTTGCTAATTAACTCCTAAAACTACCTCAAGTCCAACCTGCTTCTCCTGCTCCTTAGAAAAGTTTTAATTACACAGATTAAGCACTGGGATTCCAGCTGTCACCTTCCAATAGCTTTCTTCCTTTTTAAATAAGATGCTTTTGTGCTGATCTCTCTTTCACTTTGAGAAGAGCTTTGGATGGGTTGTTTTCATGATTTAGCAATCCATATGACTATTAAAAATGATGTGACAGTATGGAAAGCACATTTAACCAGTTAGGGAACACACAGCTCTTTTCTGAAATGTTATGACATCTGGTAATCAGATTAGGTTTCCCTAAAACAAGGAAAGAATTATCTGAATACCTAGATGGTAGTTACAGAGAAGATCATGGCACTATCCTCACATGGGTGCACAATGACAGGACAAGGAGCAAAATGCAAGAGCTCCTTAAGGGTGAACTCCTCCTTTATATATATATAAAAAAAAAAAAATCAACCAAACTTCATTTTGACAGCAATTAAACATTACTATCTTCCAGACAAGTGGTAGAAATATTTTGCTAGCAACACTCAAAACAGCATGACAGGGAAGCAGACCCTAATCTGAAGCCCTTCCTTCAGCAAGAAGGTTGGATACGACAACCTTCAGAAGTCCCCTCCAGACTGGGATTTTCCATGACCCCATGAGCACATGTATCAGGCTGCATAAGCCACCACCACTCCAGTTTTCTCTCTTTTCTGTACCATTTGGAGGAAGATGGCCAGAAGAAGAATATTTCAACGAATGAAAGGGATTTTATCTATGCAATTCCAGCTACCCTTGCTGTAGGAATAAAGTAGGTGATGCAGTGGGAGCAGCTCCATGGAAACATACTTAAGTTGTGAAAAGGTCTTTTGATTACTTTTCCCAGTGTGCAGGGCTCCTCATGTCAGGCTATGTGACAGAGCCTGCATAAGCACGTATGTGCATGTAAGCTAAGTAATGCAGCAGTTGCTACAAGCTCCCATTTACAGACAGTGCTCTTCAGCACAGGCCATTTCCTGGATTTTCTCTGGCCTTAAGCCTTGTGCAGGTCATGGGCTGACCAGATATGCTTGAGATGTAGGCACATGCAATTAGTGGAGGATGGTGATGCTGCTCAATGTAAAAATAAAATTAAAATAATTAGAAATGTCTACAAACGCCTGGCCCAGAAATAAATATTAGTAGAGTAGTCACACCGAATTTGTAGTAAAAACAAAATACTGAAACGATATTTTTATCAAGGCTTGCTAATATTTACTACAGTGTGCTCAGCTTTACTAGTTCCAGTTCCAATAAACTGGCCAAGTTCTGTATGCTAAGGAAATACCGTAAATTGTCACAAATGTCTCTAAAAACATTTAAAGCAAGTGCATACTTTCCCACAAATACAAAGAGAAATTAACACATTTTGGAGTAATGTAAAATTTATCTGGGGTTCAGATCCCAACTCACTCAGTACTGATGTACTAACGATCCAGTTAGGTCAATCCAGGCAACTCTGCCCATCAGCTGAGCACTGTTCCTGTCAGCACCTTCTGGCTGTCTGTACGAATTTCTCACAACTAAAAGAGAGCTCAATTCCCACTTGTCCCACCTTCCTTGGTACATCATTTCATACAACTATCCCACCTGCCACAGAACTTCAGCATTACCTTCAAACTACAACTTCTTAGGGAAGTTTTTGCTGAGAAAACAGCCATTTCTTTCAAACATAAATAGGCTAGTATGTTACAATATTCAATTATTGCCTATACCCATATTTATCTACACTGAGTATTTAGCTTCATGAGAACACCACAGCAAATAGAAGCAATTATATGCTACAGTTCAATTATCTACAGAGTTTAAAAGTGAAAGTGAATACAATAAAAGGAATATTTTTTCTCTACTGAATTTTCTCTTGCTTACTGTGAACAGAAAATACAAAAATACTCTAAAAAAGCTTCATATAATGAAGGCACATTTTTCTTTACTTGGACAGCTTAAAAACAGGGTGCAATTTGTGGGATTAAATAATTTAAATTATGAAATCCACTAGAATGCAACAGCACTCACTAGCAAATAGCTCTGTAACACCTTTTGAAGGCACAAAAGCAAAAAATTTCAGTACAAAGACGCACTAAGACTTTAAGAAAAAGAAATGATCTAGAGGTATTAAATGTACACTGCTGCAAAGAGAGTACCAACATGTTAAGTTCCATGGACATGTAATAACAAAATCAGTTTTATCCCCAGGTAATCAGATAGCTATGGATACAGTAACTGGTCACCTCTACACCAAGGATTTACTTCGACATTAAGACTCAAATCAGTTTCTAGCAGCTGCCAACAACTAGACTTACTGTGAAAAGTACCTTCTTCCTTCCCTAAAAAGATGAGAAATATGCTCTCCAAATTTCTTAGCATGAAAGCCAAAAAGGGAGATTTGGAAAAATATCACAACTTTAAAATATTTTGCAAGGCTCCAGAGAAAGGACAATTTTATCTTTTGGGAGAAAGTGCTCTAGCATTCTAGTCGCTAAATAGTTGGCAGTATATCCTGCTTCCCTAGAGTTCCTGGAATAGCAGTTTGCAAGGGTTTTGTTGTTGAAATGTGAGCATACTTTAGGCCAGTATTTTCTGTCTAGGTTATCTGTGGAAAACGTGATCATCTTCAAACCATGATAACAACTCTATTCTACAACATACTGAAGAATGTATGTGTTTGTACAGGTACATACCTTTGCATAAAAGTGCTTCAATGCACATCTATACTTTGTAACAAGTGGTTCTGCTAATTATTTCTCAAAAGATAAAATTCTGGGAAGTATGTATGCTCCATCTACGAAAGGCAGAAGGGACAATCCAGCAAACTATAGACCTGTCAGTCTGACCTCGATACCAGGGAAGATTATGGAACAGATCATCTTGAGTGCTATCACCAGCCATGTAATGAGACACCAGGGGATCAGGCCTAGTCAGCATGGGTTTATGAAAGGCAGGTCCTGCCTGACGAACCTGATCTCCTTCTATGATAAGATGACCCAATTGTTGGATGGGGGGAAGACAGTGGATATAATATTTCTGGATCTTAGAAAAGCATTTGACACTGTCCCCCACCACATTCTCATGGAAAAACTGGCTGCTCATGGCCTGGATGAGCGTACGATCTGCTGGATCAAGCACTTGCTGGAAGGACGATCCCAAAGGGGAGTTAACAATGGAGTTAAATCCAGCTGGCAGCCGGTCACAAGTGGTGTTCCTCAGGGCTCAGTA
>VZTM01012099.1:0-130947 GCA_013400555.1 Jacana jacana | reverse complement strand
ACTTAGTTTTATGTGTTCATGGCCGAAGGTCTGGGTTTTTTTAAGACTCTAGTTACATGATTTTTCCTTTGTTGAAGGCAGGTTCCTGCTACTATTACTTCGACTTCAAAATGTGTGCTAAAAGAGAATACAGGGGTTTGAAACTGTATCAACTTGCTACCCACATAGTTAGGATTACACATGGGCTGAGATGCTCTTCTAGATCATGGTGGCTGGTAATAAATTAAAAATTATATTGTTCTGCCCTTTTCCCCAGGTTTCAAGGATTTATTGTGACACCAAAGAACTTCCCTGCATGTTTGTGGCTACTTTCCTCATCAGTTCTTTAATAGGTTTGATATGAAACTTGTCAGAAAAGTTGTTGGCTTTGGAATATGGTTGCAGCAAAGTGGAAGAGCCTAGTTGTTTGCATACATTAAGACAATGCTTCAGGCTTCTTAGATGTTTTAATCCCAGTGGCACTGACAGCTTGTTTTCTCATTTAATTGGAACATGGCGTGGGTACTTTTTGTTCCAGACAACTGATAGAGAAGTCTACAGGGACCAAAGAGTCGCTGTCACAGCTGTCGTGTTTAAAGATTCACTTGTGTCAACAGTTATCCTCCACTGTGGTTCTTGCCTGAAGAAGTCATGATGTATTTGGGTTTCTTTCTTCTTTGGCCCATGTTACTCCCTGATCTACTTATCTTTGTTGTGGCAGGAACAAATGCCCCCCGAGGTTTGGCTCACCATGTGATTTGTCTGAAATGACCTTGTGAACCTGATTTACATGGAGCAGTTCCATGTACACCAGTGTATTTACAGTTAATAAAAAGGCCAGTGTTGGGCTGTGTTTTGTTTGGGACTTTTAAAACTCCTATTTCAGCTATGGATCAATTTGAATCAAAAAGCATCATGTGTGCTTAGGGTAACAATTTTAGTGTTGACAACTGTCAGGGGACAAGAGGTCAATTTTTAGGCTCAGTTTGAATAGTGTCTCCTTTTTTTAAAGAAGTCTTGGTTTTTTAGGGGGAAACAACCGGAATTTGCAATATGAGCAGACTTACTGTGCTTAAGCTTGCATGTCTATGTGACTGTTTCCATTACTGTGCCTTTATGGAGAGACACAGAATAGTCGTGCCTTCAACAGCTGTGATGGAGCTCAGCATGGAGGACTTCTCATATGAACTGTCTGAATGCTGGAAAAGGTTCAGAAAGACCCGTTCTTGTTTTCTTTGTCTTTCACAGATAATTTTCTAAGCAGAGTAGCCTACCAGATGTGTAAACATCCAGCCAGTGACATACTGAGTATTAAAGGAAGGTAGAGAATTGGATTTGGTTAGTTTTCTGCACATGTACACCAATTTAGTGAATGTAAGCAGATACTCTAATTCCAACATATCTTGTCTCCTCTAAAATAAGTGGTTATGTGTCTGTACACATTGCAAATGCATGTTTGCAACTATTACAAGTCTAAGCAAAAAAAAAGAAACCTGACTTTGAAAAAAATGGCTCTCAATTATGTATATTAAGTGGTAGCAAGGAAAAACAACGGTAACTTTTCAAACTTCTGTTTGTATACTTTTTTTTTTTTTTAATTTCAGCTTGTGCTGAATGGGAGCAAGTTTACATTTAAGAAATCTAAAATATCAGAAGTAAACCCAGTTGTCTGTTTTCTTGCTGGGCAGACCTCAGTATCTCCATGTGATACAGCTTTCTCACTGTAACTATCAAACTTAAGTGTGTTTCCTTGTATACCTTCTATGAAGTATAATGACAAGTGAGATAGAGTACTTTTTATTATTTTTTTAACTTCTGTCATTCCTGCTGAATGCCCATGCAGTGTAAGGTGTGGGCAGATCAGGAGCTTTATTGCTAGGCACCTTGGTTTGGAATACAACCTAAGGAAATAACTACCATCTCTTCCTACGTGTGAATATTCACATAAACATACAGGATTTCTGTATGGTATTAAAAAGAGCCTAAGTATTTGAAGTAGTTTTGTTCAAGGAGATTTGTAGAGGGTATCTCCCAGTCAGTTATGATAAAAAGAGTTTGCAAATCAGTATGTGTTGAAAAATATGGCTCCACTCACTTAGATTGCTGGAACCTTTTGTATGATTTCCTACTAGAAAGCTTTTTTTGAAATTGACCATTCTCATTTTTTTTTCCATTCACCGGGCTAATCTGCATCTATCTATGGGGCAAACTCTTCTTTTACAGTTAAAGCAGTGAAATTGTGAAATAAGGGGCTAAGCAATATCTACTTGTGTCTGCATTAATCTTACCCAAAATGTTCTGGGTGGCTTCAACAGGAAACAGAAAGATCCCATGGGAAGTTTTCTTGCAGAAATTGTCAACCTCAACTTTTACAGGCCTTCAGGAAATGAAGTCTGTTATTCTTGCTTTAAATAAAAATTTTGAGGATATGATGTAATCTCTAGGCTGAAAGCCCTCCTGATAAATGGACTTCTGTGAGATATTGCATAGAAGTTATCCTAATTTCACAAAGATGTTTGTAAGGGAGTGGTGAGACCTAGAGAATTTCCTGTGTAGATTTTTATTTTGGAAGACACCACTTTATTTTGAAGCCTGTCTGTTACTGAGCCCTTACTGAGGTGTATGTATTGTCAAGTTATTTGATTGCTGCTTTGATAGAAATTTTTCAGCATTTATGTTATAACTAGAAATTGAAAGCACAGGATAGGTTGTAATTACTTCGCTTTCTAAAATGTATTTATTGGTGTTTCTTTTTTAACTCTGAACAGGCGTATACAATCTTCCTACGATGTTGTCTTTATCTTATACCCAGCCTTTTTTCTTTAGCATCCAAGCTTTTCTGCAAAAGAGGACAACATATATGTATATACCCGTCTTTTTATATATCTATATTGAGATTGAAGGGATTTGTTAAGTTTGCAGGGGAGGCTTTTAAATGGGAAGAAGGAATTTATCATAACTGTGTGTCTCTGTGGCATTGTAGGGAGCTCAGCAGGGGAGTCAGTCGTCACCAAAGCTGAATCCAACCAGAGCGGAGAGTCCTTGCTACCAGAAACAGCACAGCTGTTGTCTTCACTCTCTTCACTGCAGCCTAAGATATTTGCACAACTTCAGGTACGGTCAAGTAATTTACAGAACATCAGACATTCTCTGCTGGGAATGCTGAAGGTGAGCTGAGAACAGCAGATTGCCTCCCAGCTCATGATCCCAACCACTGGGTAGGTAACACAGACTTTGAAATAGCTATCAACTCTTTGGCCTCTCTTGCATGTCACATTTAGCATATAGCTATAGCACTACTATTTTGACACTTTGAAGTTAGGGTCTCTCATGAAGGCAAAACCAAGAAGTTCAAGGTAGTGGGCTTCTGCCTCAAACCAAGCATTTATTCATTTTCCAAGTGGTCTGGTAATTTAATAATGAAAATATTACAAAACTGGGGGGGGGGGAGTAAGTCAGTCTTACTTGATCTTTTTAAATCCTCCTCCAGCTTCTTAAGAAAATATGTTAAAATCCTAAAACTGCTCCCAGATAAGATCTGTAAATTTCCAGGTTGAAAGGTTGAAGAGTGGGGATAAGAATGCCATGCTATAAAAGAGCTTCTAAAGCTCTTCTCCTTTCAAAGCTGGCTCTCTTAGCCTTCTTCCCGAGCTGCTGCTTTGAAAAACTAACTTCATACTTCCTGAACCCCAATGAAACGTGATCCCTCCTCTAGAAATACAGTCTGCAGTAAGGTGCTATGCTTACAGTTTCCCTCTCTTTCTGAAGACAGCCTGAGTCCACCTCACTCTATTTTAAAGCAGTATGCTTAGGTTTTAGTGCCCTCCTCTTGTGGGAATGGTCACTATTGGGGAATAATTTGAAGCTGAGTATCAATCCAAAATTAGACTTTTACGATCATTAAGTAGTCTTCTAAATGCTGCTGGATACCATTGTCCTAATTGTTTTCTATACAACTTTAGCCTAGTGTTGCTGGGATTGACTGTTCAAAAGAGATGATGTATAGGAAGTCAGAAGCTTCCATCATTGCAAAATACATGCCATTAAATGCAAATTCCTCCTGCTGCAAATACTAGTTGTTAGTACTTGTGCCTTCTCTTTCACAGGGATTACAGCTGCAGTCAACTTTTACCTCCACAAATGGATCAACAGCCCTGATAACTGTAAATAACCATTCCCCTCCCAGCCCTGCAAGTCTCCTGGATTCCCTAGGGAGTGCAATAACCAATCATTCTCTAGTACTTAGTCAGGGACACAGTGTGCAAGCAGGGGCTGGCCTAACACAGCATAGCGCTGCCGCCTCTGCTTTTGGGGCTCCGCCGGGCTCTGATCAGAGTCTGGTCACCATGGGCCAGTTGGTAGCAGTTGGAGGGGTAGATGACTTCAGAAGCCTAGAAGGAGGAGTCCATCAGATTCTCTTGGGAGATGTACAGGCTATTCCAGTACGGATTGTGGACAGCCATCCAGCACTTAGTAAGTTGCAGTCTTCCCAGTAATATGTAAATATAGAAAATGCAGTGGATTTTGTTCTCTGTGTCATGAAGAAAGGAGAGAAATGTGTTAAGAATGGGGAACTCCAGCATAGACTTGTTTCAGCTGATTCTAGTTTATTAGTTTTTTCTGCAAAATCACACAGACTGTAAAAAAACAAAACAAAATAAAAAACAACCCCCCCAAAGCTTAGTTTTTGCTGTGAAAAGATGAATTCTGAGTTAAACTGCTTACCACTTTGTCTAAATACTGATCTTATTTGATGAAAATTACATTTTTGCCAAAAATCCTCATGCTTAGCTGAAATTATGATCTTCAGAATAATGTTTTCGAAGGAAAAATAAGAATATAAAATAACCATTATTGAATCTAGTTAGAACTCTTCAGAAAGAAATGTCGTGGGTTTTATGAGTTGTCTTTTCACCATCCCAGCAGATTTCTGATATTTTTGAATAATGTTCTACTAGGATCTTGTAGTCATCAACATACTTTAGAAGTGATCAGTTGGAGTTGTATGTAATTGCTTGGAATTTCAAGCTTCTGTTTCAAAATACTTTTTGAAAAGACACAAAATAAACACTGTAAATAACTATCAAAATAGTAGGCTCCTTAAAACCATTGTTATCAAACTTAGAGTCTTTGAATTCTCAACCACAGAAACTGATTGAGAATGGAAGTTGCATTCTCAAAGAACGCTTTTTAATTCTCAGTGAAGAAAAACTATTGGATCTGGAGTCTGTGCAGATCAGTGCAACGTATCCTTTTGACTTCCCAGAGAGTCTGAAAAGTTACTGGTGTAATAATTTATTATTTCTAAATTGTCTTTTCTTGTCATCTGTGATTTCTAAAAAGATGACTCTTGAGTAGATTTGTAGGAACTTTGCAATAATTTTGCAGGAACTTTGCTTTGCAGGTAAAGATGTGCTAGACCATAGCCTGCACCTTCATAATGCCATAGTGATAATTATGTCCTGATGACCTGATGCAGGTCAGCAAAATGTAGCTTGTAGTAAATTCTGTAATATTTTGAAAATGGAATTATAAGACTACATGAAGAAATAAAAATAAAAGAAAGGGTACATGAGGAAATACACTGAAATTCATACATGTTAAAGTAGCATTGGGATATTTTATTGTGGCAGTATTAAAAAGTTAAATTTAAGGGGGGTTGTGCCTGCTGTGCTGAAATGTTTGTGTAAGTGATTGTTTTCCCATTTATAATTGAATTTGACTTATCTGCTGAGAAATTCTGTTTTCCTTCAGGGTAAAAGAATTTCAGGGAAGTTATCAAATGCACCTCCTCCATTTAGTAGTTTAACCCATTTTTTTCAATCGAGATGTTGATGCCTCTTAAAAAATTCTTGTAAGTGATGAACACTGTAAGTGAATTTTTAAAGAAATACTGTTTTACACAGAAAAAGAAGTGTAGTCAAATGTAAAATTCTATACTTGCAAGGACTACACTCACAGTTCCTTTGGGATCTCCTTTTTTGTTTTCCTGCCCAAGGTCTCAGTCTGTCATCACCGTCCTGAATTGGAAAATTTTGAGAATATTGTGGAGGAGTTGCCTATAAAATGCACAGATACCTTTTCTTTTTCAGAGGCAAGTTCTTTGTCTGGAAAGGAGGACAAAAACTAATCTAGACTGAAGAGCCAATAATGTTAGAGAGCTTAATGGGAGGAAACACCATGTGCTTGAACTTAGCGGTTCAGTCAATGTGTATTTCAAGTCTTTTTTCTCCTCTGTGTGTGTGTGCATACGCTTATTGCACATATGTACTTGGGTAAAATTATACTGTATCTCCTAGATTTTCCCTTGTCCAAGTGGTAACTTAAGAATAAGCTGTTTCCTGCTAAAAATGATGTGCTGTCATTGAGAAGTTGCCGGTCATGGCCAAAGTGTAAGTCATTCTGTAAATCAGTGTGATTTGGAGATTTTTAATTTATTTTTTTTTTCTCAGCAATAGCACTGCATTCCTCCTTATCCCTGGGAAAAAAAAAAAAAAAAAAAGGAAGCTTTGTTTTTCCATGGGAAAGAGGAAAAACATTTTGTGAGAGTACTTTTATATCTCCAAACATATTTTTTTATAAGATATTTTAAGTATTCTTACTCCAGAGGGCCCTTACTGCAGTAAAGTCTTGCCAACTTGCAATGTCTTAGCAAAGTAGATGACAACTGGCTGTCAAACTAAACTTCACAAATGCCTTACTTGTTAGCTTGAGTTCCTGAAACATTTTTCTCTTGAGTGCTTACAGTTACTGAGGCTGAAGCATTATCAGTAGAGTGTGAACTTAAATGATTGATTTTTTTGTTTTGTTTTTAAGCTGAAGAAAATACAGAGGGTGTTATCTGTGTGAGCAGAGTTAAACAAGAGCCAAGAGAAAAAGCATTGTGTATGGAGCCAGATAAAACCAGAAACTGCCATAGTTCCTCACCTATTTAAATCTGTGAAGCCTGGAAGGATTTTACAAATCGTCGAACTCTAAATGTCTTGGAAGGAAAGGCAGGTGTTCCCAAAGTATTGCCACTCTTCCTGTGACATTCAGACTAGCTGTATTTTATGCTGGTCCTGACAGACAGCTGTTTTGATTTATGACTGCTATGGCTCACTGCCAATTCCAGGTCATTCAGTTGCCCTGTAGAACACCACCTCCCTCTACTATTTCAGGGTTTGAATGATTTGGAAGCTGTCCAAATGTCCTGGTTTGGTTGACATTTTTGAAGGTCTTCCACAATTTAATTCCTTAGCTTTAGAATGTGGATCACAATGCTGGATTTGCCTTTTCCCATGAAACCCTCAACTGTTACGGCTCTACAGAGACCACAGTATCTTCCAACTCCAAGACCACAGAATCCAACAGCAAAGTGTATCAATACAGCAGTGTTGTGACAAAGTGAAGGTGCAAGATGCTAACTTTCAAAGTGGTGAAGCACATGGATGCGTAAGAAAATGCAGCTTTGACCTGATCATAACGTTAATGGTGTGAAGATCAAGGAGAGGAGAAAGGTGAGGTTGGCAGGTGAACATAAGGTTGTATGATGAAGAAAAGTTTGAATTGTAACAGTGAATGTTTTCAACTTTGACATCTTTAAGCTTATGTTTTGGCTTAAAGAGGTTCACTGCTGCACACAGCCTTTCCACTGGTACTGTATTAGCAATTGGTCATAACAACTAAAAGCAGGAGTCTTGTCTCGTGGGAAATGATTGATGCTGCCATTTCAGCTTATCTACCTTTTCCTTTGTGCACTTACGCTATCAGCTCAGATAAATATGATTTAACCTGCTGCTGTTTGTGATGTAGGGCTCATGGATACAAGAGAGGCCCAAGAAAACAAAGCAAGTAATATAAATCCAAGGAATATGTGCAAGTGTGCTGTCACTATAACATTCTGGAAACAAACATCTCTCAATGGTGTCAACTTTGAGACTAAAGCGGTCCATATTACTTAAAATAGTTACCAGGAATCTTTAAAAAACGGAATATGATCAAATATATGTAAATATTTTAGCAATATTTAAGCCAAAGCTATAATGATTGACAAGCACTGAGTTGTGTAATCTGTGAACAGACATGTTTCTTTAAGAAAAAAATACACCTACAAATAATTTGGAATCCCTTGAAAGCAGTAAATGTAATTAAACTAATGCCAATGTAGGTATCAAGTTAAACAATGACATTGTTTGCTTCAGATGCTGAACTCTTAGAGCAGCACTCAGAGTACTTTGTATAGAGCAATATCTGCAGTTCTGTTATTAGTCGCTACTAAAGGTTTGAGAACTTGTTTGTAAAATTAGATATTTTTCTGCATGCTGTACCAGAATGCAATCTGAGGATTTTCTCTTTTTTTCTCTTTCAGACTTAAAACCAAAAAACCCACAAAAAGTAAAATGAACAACAAACCCCCTAAAACCCTCAAAACCGGGAAAAAGATTGGTTCATTTATGTAGAGGAGGAAGTGTTAGGAACATTATATGGACGTGAATATTAATATTTTTAAATTACTAAATTTGTTAACATATGCTCAAGGTATTCACAACCATCATCTAAATAGTGGCCATTTAGAATTAATTTTTCATTTTCTTTTGAGTATTCAAAACTTTCAGAAGTCTCACATTGAACTTGGGTTCCTAATACTTTTATAAGCAGCATCTATCCACACCTTGAGTATTGTGTCCAGTTCTGGGCACCTCAGCACAAGAGAGATATCGAGGTGCTGGAGCGAGTACAGAGGAGGGCAACAAAGCTGGTGAGAGGCCTGGAGAACAAGGCTTATGAGGATCGATTGAGGGAGTTGGGGTTGTTTAGTCTGAGGAAGAGGAGGCTGAGGGGAGACCTCATCACTCTCTACAACTGCTTGAAAGGGCACTGTAGAGATATTGGTGCTGGTCTCTTCTCATGGGCAATGAGCGACAGGACAAGAGGGAATGGCTGCAAGCTGCAGCAGGGTAGGGTTAGGCTAGACATTAGGAAAAAATTTTTCACGGAGAGAGTGGTCAGTCAGTGGAATCAGCTGCCCAGGGAGGTGGTGGAGTCCCCATCCCTGACTGTGTTTAAGAGCAGATTAGATGTGGTGTTGAGGGATCTAGTGTAGGGGAGAACTTGTAGAGTAGGGCTGATGGTTGGACTTGATGATCCCAGGGGTCTCTTCCAACCTAAATGATTCTATGATTCTATGATTCTATGATCTTTTAGGTAGGTATGATAACTTAGACTTACCTTAAATATATTAACTTCTATGAGGGTAACTAACACTGTTAATGCTGTTCCTTTAAAGCCCATGTTTATGCATTAACTTAAATTAGAATTTTCCAGCAGGGTCATGCTCGTGTTAAGTAAGAGTCAGTATTTTATCATGCAAGTGCATAGAGAATCTCCAGTTCTTTGGAGTCTCTCATATTTAATTTCTACGTTGACTTGTTTTGTGTTAGGACCCACTCATTTCTGAGTAGGTAAAAATCCCCCAAGGTTCCCCCTTTTTGGGTATTTTCAGTTGTGGTTAATTGTTAAATGGATGTTCTCTGGTGCTGTCATGGTTGTAGAGCGCCCGGGCAGCAGTCCCCTTTCCAATGCAGTAACTCTACAGCAGAAGGTGTGCTGCCTTCCACTCTGCTGTATTCAGCGATTCCAGCACCTTTGGTTTTTCAGAGAGTTTAAGCCAATGCTTTCCAAAGCGCGTTAGTTCTCTAATGCCTTTCTCAGCATTACTCATTTTTTGGAGAGTTGCTTCATTTTTGAGAATAAGCGTTCTCAAAAGAGTAAATTACAGCTAAAGATTATTAGCAAGAGGTTATTTCAGTTTTAGTTCTCTTCAAAGCAGACAATGTGGAGTAAAAAAGTGAAGTTATGTTTCCATCAGTTTTTGCTTAGTTCCCTCATTAACAGATCTGTTCTTTAATAGTTACTGTTCGCACCATCAGCTGCAGTCTCATCCTGTGCTGAAAAATATTTCTGATAGAATCATAGAATCATTTAGGTTGGAAGAGACCCCTGGGATCATCAAGTCCAACCGTCAGCCCTACTCTACAAGTTCTCCCCTACACTAGATCCCTCAACACCACATCTAATCTGCTCTTAAACACAGTCAGGGATGGGGACTCCACCACCTCCCTGGGCAGCTGATTCCACTGACTGACCACTCTCTCCGTGAAAAATTTTTTCCTAATGTCCAGCCTGATGGTACATCTATTTTTGGTTTAGTGCTCACAGCTGGAGGACATGCTCTTTTAGTCCATCTTGAATTGCAGGCTGTGAACCTACCCCGAAAACAACAAAAAGTTGGAAGAAAATTTAAAAAGCAATAAATGTTTAGTTGTTTTTAAAAGCTGGAGATGAGAGTTGCAATTCTGTTAATTGAAAAAAAATATTTTAGATGCTTCTTCAGCCAATACTCACATCTTTGTTTTCAGTTTCCTTTTTTTCACAGATTTCCAAATGCATATTTCAGCTTACTACTGGGTTGTGCTTTAATACAGTGTGGCCTTTCCTCTTTAAAGAGTATATTTGCATTTGTTCTGTGTGTGTTCCTAATGGGAGAACACAAACTTGTCACCCATATCCAGTTCCTATATTCAGCTTAACACCTTACTTCACTATTTTCCACCTACATTTTATAAAAAAAGGCTCTAATATGTATATGAAAAAATCCACAACTAAGCAATACTTCTTCCAATGCACCTAAATTTGTTTGCCTGGAATACTCAAGGATGATTTTTTTTGAGAGAAAGCCATGTAGCTTGGTGCAAAGTAGTTGGTTGTTACTTTGTGTTGGAATTGTAGATATTTTTCCAATGTTTACTTTGTTTTCTTCTGGTTGTTATGTTCAAGCATTTGTTTTGCAAACCTAGGGATCCTGAGCTTCCCCACTGTAAATGAACAAACTACTCTCTGATTTATCCTCATTGTTGGTTACCTGTAACAGTGATTGCTTGGTTTGACAAGAAGGGCTGTGTGTATGTATGTGCATGCAAAGCTAATTTTTTGCTAAAATGTAGAGAAGGTGTAAAAGGGTGCATATCCAGAGCTGTCCTTCAAGGCTGGCAACCTCTTGGGTAGAAACTGGTAGTGGTAATGAGTCCTTGACATGCTGTTCAAAAATCCAGATTTGATCATGTGGTATGAAGATTGTTGCAGTTTGTACAAAATTTAGGGACAAACGTTTGTATGTGTGTATATATATTTATATAATAACTTAATGTATGATATTACTATTCAAATGTAAACTACTTTTTCTTTTAAAGTAGTGGTCTATGTTGTGGTTATGGGGGCTTACAGACGGAAAT
Organism: Jacana jacana; assembly: GCA_013400555.1. NCBI lineage: Eukaryota > Metazoa > Chordata > Aves > Charadriiformes > Jacanidae > Jacana > Jacana jacana. The sequence goes on along the minus strand of VZTM01012099.1, from coordinate 119,695 downwards.
ACAAGAGCTACTTGGGGGCAGTTTCTGGGGGTGAAGGAGCATAAGTAGAATAGCTCCAGGGAAACCAGGAGGAAGAAGGCTCTGAAGGTGTGTGAAAGGCAAGGGTCCTACCAGGGAGGCAGGAGGGGGATGTCCTGGGGGGAAGTCCTGGGCCCTAGAAAGGGATTGTGAACCCATTGCAAAGGCTCAGTGCAGCTCCTGAAATTATGTCAGCAGTGCACAGGGTGAATTCATGGTAGAAATTTTAAGGTACGGAATAAAAGGAAAGTCTGTCCTGACCTCAAAACCAACAGAGCTGCTCAAGTTTTGGTGAATACCAGAGGCAGCTAAATGACTTCCTGTAGTCTGAGACTCCCATTCTTATCTTCCCCTTAGACCTTCAACCCAGGAGCATAGACTCCTTTACTTTACATGTTACCAAGGAAAACATACCTTTTCTTCCCAACCAAATTAACTTGCTGCTCTCCTAACCCCTCTGACTTCAACTCTGTCTACTTCAAGCATACTCAGTATCCACCCAAGTCTCTCTTCCTTCACGCTTATTACAGCTTCCACTCAGGTTCCATGCTCTCAGGCCCTCCAGTTCTCAATGTTTCAATGTTATGCTGTTGAAGCAGCTGATGAGTTACTGCCCAAGTAAACACTGATGAGGTGGGCTCCTGTCAGTTTTTCTTACTGTCTCCCCAGGATCCTAAGTTTATATGTCCCTTTTAAGTTCATTATGCTTTTTCCATGCTTGCTTTGGGGCTTATCGTCCTTACTTGGATGAACATTGGGCAGCCATGTTTCACAGGGGATGTATTACATTCACAGCAGCTGAAATTGCTGAGAAAACAAGGAGAAAAGGGTAATTCATACCAGCTGTTAGGGTTTTAGATTGAGAAATTGGCCTCTTTGCTTTCATAGCTTGAGTTCCTGATTCTGGCTGTGGAAAGTACCTGGCTGTTGAATCATCTGTCAGTTGGCAAACTTAGTTTGCTCCCTTAAAGCCTATTCAAACAGGTATGTTCTCAAAAGGTTAGGCAAAAAGAATCTATTTGTTAGGGGTAGAAAGTCTGATACAGCTGAGGATGATGCTGTGAGACGTTACTACTCTTCGTGGATCTCTGCTGAGAAAATTGATCCACCTTTCCCTTCTGAACAAAGCTTTGGTAGAAACACACTTGAGGGGCTATCAGCAATTATTATCTTCTCCCAGCAACAGTGCACTTCATTAATGAATGAAAAAAGCATTGTCTAAAATAGGCTGTGTTGATTTTTTTAGGTCAGAAACTCTCCAGCAGGTCTATCCAACAACCATCAAATAAGGTATGATTTGTGGGGAGAAGGAGGGAAAGGCAAAAATCTTGTCATACGACAGGAGTGAACGTGCATTTGTTTGGGTTTTTTCCAATGTAAACTGTTCCGCCTTAATATCTCACTCCATTTTTAACACAAGTGACAAATGACTTGTTTATTTTCTGAAGTGATTTGATGCGTTTTCTGGAGAGTCTTCAAAGGAGTGATCAAAACCAGTACTGGTGTATCATAGAAAGTATTATTGGGTACTTGTCATCTAAGGCTCATCCTACTCTAGTACAGAAGGGATTTTAGAAACATGGACTGCTTTCTGAGGATATAAATACTGAGTGTCTTGTACTAAGGAATCTTCCCTGAATAGAGAATTAGGAGGCATTGGGTGCTGTGCAAGTAATTCTCATCACTAATCCATTAGCCTGTGCTAGACAGAAGAAAATTTGCATAAGGCATGCATGTGATAACCTCTTTATGGAAAAAAGTTACCTTTGAATGCTTAATAGCTTTAAGTGATGTATGCATAAGGAATTGTATGAGTTGTATGTATTTTGAAAAACAGTAAGAGGGGGAAGAAAATGGAGACATGGCTATCGTTGTTCGCATGTAGTTCTTTAATACAGTTTAAACTACACTTACCTGTGGTTAAATGATGCAGATATTTTAGGGCACCTGTAATCGGATCTTTTCATGTGGATAATTGGAATTCGTGTTTTTACCGCCATTCTTAACTCTTTCAGTGGATCTCAGTTGGTCACTTGGCATGTACTAGGCATCTGGTAATGACAGTCTGCCTGTTTAAACAAGAGCATGCTGTTCTAAGCAAGTTACATTTCTCACTCTTCCTGATTGTTTTTCTCATGGGGATTGATAAGGCTCATAGGATGAAAGTCTGTTTGTACTATAGTGATTTCCTAAGCGTTAATTTCTGGGTCCACTGTGAAGGAACTAGAGAGCAAGATCTTGCACACTATTGGATCTCCCGTTTGGTCATATTTCTAATCTACTTGGATTTCTACAGCAGGAGTGTCAATACAACATAAGCTACCACAAAAAATATTGTTAAAATTTTAGCTCAATCTTTTGGTTAAATGTTAATGGTCCAGTGGCTCCAGGAAAGATCAGAGACTTGCTCTTTGTAGAATAGTCTTTGTATCTAGTTATTATTTAAAACGTAATTAGGTATGGCAATCAAATGGCATGAGAGCCAGAAACAGATGTGTGTGATGGCAGATCAGCGGGTGAGGGAGGAGTTCAGTCCCAGTGTGCTCACTCCAGACTAATGTTCTCTGTCTAGTCCTGAATGCACTTCTTGAGAAATAGTGATCATTTGTCTTTGTGTTCTGACGTAGCTGTTCTTCCTGCTTGCCCATTCAAGAAGTTGTACAAGCCTGCAAACAACATGGAGATATGAAGAAAATGTGTAAGATATTATGGGAAGACCTGCAGGAGTGGAACAGAGGAGATTAAAGGTTGATGACTTCTACAAAGCCCACATTCTTTGGTGGGAGAGAGAGGATTTTTCAATAGAGAACAAGATTAAATCTTCTTTTTCCCAAGTATTAGAATTACTGTGTCTCCCTGATCTGCTTGACAAGATGCACTTAGTGTTTGGATGTTTGGACAGATCTCAGTGTTTTTATGAGTACGTGCCAAAATGTTAGTGAATACTTACCCATGCATTGATGTCTTTGCATGTCATACTGAAACTGTAGGCCAGTGGTGCCTCCCCATCTTTATAATGTCCATGTATGTTAAAGTAAGTGAAAGCTTGTTATATAAAGAAATAGCGGAGAACTTTTGTCTGAAGTCCTTTCAGGTGTACGTTTTTAGAGTAAACCTTAACTTAAAGTGGGTAACGTTGTATTTCTGCAGAAATTTCTGATAAGGAAATAATAGTGGATGCTTCTAACCCTCTGATTACCTAAAAACAACCAAAGCCTTTTCCAATTTTTTTTCTTTTTATTCAGAAGAGGAAGCATTCCAAACTGTCCTTCAAAACCAACATGTTGAGAGTCTCAAAGGTTTGGCACTTTTGTTCCTGTTTGTAGGTGATTTTCCATCTATACTGCAAGTCACTGTGTTCAGGGTCTTCCACAAAAAAAAAAAAGACCAGCAATTAGAGAACTAAACTCGTGCACATGGGGTGGAGTGGGATGAGGAACAGGAGTAACATCAGAATCCTTGCTTACCACCTCTCCCCTCACAGGAGAGTGCTTCCTTTTTGTTTGTATAATCTTGACTGGTCAGTTGACAGCATATAAATACCAATATCTGAAAAACACTGTTTCCTTATAAACATCTGTGTCACATCAAGTCTGGATGCGACAAATTTTCTTTGTGCTTGGAATTTGCATTGGTCTAGTGAAAACAATGGTGTCATAAATGGTCAAGTCTCAAGAACTCACAGAACCTTCAAATGTGAATTTGGTCTTCATCTGAGCTTTAATTGAACTAGGGAGACATTCTGAGGCTCTGCCCATGTACTTTGCAGTATTTGTTGAGCAGAAGAAAAACCTTCAATGTCTTCCAGCTCCCAAGAGCTGCATTTGTGTTTCTACCTGATGCAGAGCTGCTTGGTTTTATCTCCTTGAGGATGACTCATGGAATTCTGCTTTCCAGCTTACAGGAAGATAGAGGTCTCCCTGTATGAAAACTTGATGATCAGTGTATGTAGCCCAACTGACTTGGGAGCACCTAGAACAGTCACCCCCAAGCATGCTGTAACTCAAGCTGTGGTAGGAATGGGAGCTGGTAGAAGGAATAAGCAACTGAAGAATGTAATGGTAAAATTAGGCATCTTTGCTCTTCACACAGTACCTTTTCTTGAACATCTTGAGAGAAACACCAGTCAGCAGTGGGAGGAAAACAAATCTCAATTCCTCCTCCCCTTCCCCCCCAAACCTACAGTTTAACAGTGGTTTTGATAATAAGCCACGAGTTTGATCTAAAAAAAAAATCTTCTCTCCTAGATCTGAATGTACCCTGTATAATTCCTAAAGGACCGTGCTAAAAATTCAGTTGTGCTTTGTCAGGTCACTGTTCTTTTAGGCATAACTTCTTCTCACAGATGTTTCCCTTAAAGATAAAATTAAATGGGAGAGGGAATTGGAAATTAATTATTTGTTTCTTAAAGATGATACTTCAGTTTTCTGAAGCGTGCAGGTGTTTCCTCTTTGGCTCCTACTTATACCTCTTAGTTCACTATGTGTTGGATGTTTTCTCAGGATCACTTACCTCTGAGAGTGCTCCAGATAACCAGCAAGAAACTAGAATGGAGGACAGAAGAGGAAGTGAAGTTCATAAAAAGCTGCTTACAGGAGATAGAAAGCTCTCAACGTTACAGCTCAAGATTGCAGTTTCTTCTGGCTGAAGTGGTTCACTTTAAATGGTAAATGCTTTTTTAATATACAACTTTTTCTGTTGTTGACTTTGGTGCTATTTATGCTCTGAGCTCACATCTAATAAAAGCTGGAATGGTAAGCGTGTATATTTGTTTTTTATCTCCAGTGCACTAGTTATCTTCTGAGTACAAACTGGTGTAACAGCATGTTCTTGGCTGTTGACAAAGCTGTTACCACATCTGAGGTGTTTTGTGCACGGAAGGAGATGGAGAATGTGGGAACCTTCTTGGCCTTACTTCTGCTGACAACAAATGATCTGTGGAAAGAGACCTTCACCAGTTTTAAATTGGTGTCTTCACAGTAATTTGGTGGGTGCATGGATTTCTCATGTCACATTGTAGTGCATGTCTAACTTTGAACCTAATATAAACCATAAAATTACCTCTTCCTGGCCTCCCTGTATTTATTTTTATTTTTGTCTCTTACCACTGTACTCGTACTCAGCGCTTTGGGGAGTAGGAGGATTGTTTTAACACATTCTCATCTACCACTTGTCTGCCTTTCTCCCATTGCCTTTTTCTCCCATCCAGAGGAGCACAGAAACAAAAATGTCTGATGACAGAGCAGTTTTATAAAAACAGTTTCCTGTGGTTGAGATGAATTTCCACTCTGCCAGCAGAACTGCAAAACCATGCTGATGAGAGCAGCATCCTGTGCTTGCACGTACCAGGAGATTACCAGCACAAATAACTGTCCTTCTCCCCTTTATATTGTTTTGGATCCACATCAGTCTGGGTCTGGTACACCCTACAAGTGACACTTTTAGTACAACTTGAAGGGGAGCACAGGACAGGGTCAGGAAGTTCCTGATCTCCAGTTTTTAGGTTATGCTTCTGTGTTGGGTGCAGGTGCTCGGTTATGCAGAGCACAGCTGGTTGTTGCCAGCTCTATGATGGACCTGCTACAAGACAGTTGAGCTCATCGTGAAGCTGGTGGCACCTCTGCGAAAGCATATTTAAAAAAGGGAGAGGAGTGAGGGAGAAAGTGAGAGAAACAGTCCCCTGAACACCAAGGTCAGAGAAGGAGAGGGAGGAATTGCTTCAGGTGCTGGAGCAGGTATTTTCTTGCAGCCCACGGAGGATGCCATGCTGGAGCAGGTGGGATTACCTGAAGGAACTGCAATCCTTGAGGAGGAGCCACGGAGGAACAGGCTTATGCTGAAGTGCTGCAGCCTGTGGAGAGGACCCACAAACCATGGAGCAATAGAAAGCTGTTACGGACTGACTGCGACCTCCCATTCCCCTTTGCCCTCTGCTGCCTTGGGTGAGGGGGAGGTAGAGGAGTTGAGGTGAAGGTGTGAAGTTGAACTTGGGGAAAGAGGGAAGCATGGGGAGAAGGTGCTGTTTTAATTTGTATTTGTTTCTCATTATTTTAATTTATTTTAATTGGCAATAAATTAAATTTTTCTCACATTGAATCAAGTACTTGAAATTTGTATCTAGACTCAAATCACAGTGGAAAATATGGTTTTCTTTTATCACTGCAAGCCATTATTGCTTTAAATTTTTAAGTAGGACACCTACTGGATCAAATTTCAGTTTTTAAGAAGTCATTCTTGTTTGAGTCAGTAGTTGCATTTTTGGATGCGTTCTGGTTAGGCCTTTTAAGTTCTGCTTATTTACCTTTTCACTAGAGTCAATTTTAGCTGCACAGGCAACTCAGCTATTTCATTTCATTTCTGCTGGAGAAGAATACTGACTGTATTTTTATGGATATCATCCATTCTGATGAAAGGATGCTGCAGCCGTAGATCCTACTTTGGCAGTGTTGTTCTTACAGATGTTAAGGGTAGAGCATCTTCACGTGCTTCAGAAGGGGGCAAAGTTTGGGGTGAGTGACGCCTTTGGTGAAAGTACTATTAATCTTGGGAAAAGAAATAAGCAGAGTTTGGGAATGAGATTTAGATTCCTGTGCGTTCCAGAGGTGATTTTCCTGAATAAGAAGGGAACTTACTTAAAATGTAACATTTGTATATGAGCTTTTATAGGACTTGCCAAAAATAGGTGGCACTGGCCACCCAGGGTATCTAGACAAGATACGAAGTGGCATTACGCACTTAATGGTTACTTATAGGGGCACTATTTGCAATCCAAAATAGATGGATAGCTTCCTAGCATTAGGTAAACTAATCTTTAATTTCTTCCCCTCTTACCACGTCTCTATGAAAGGAAGATGCTCTGTTAGAAGGAATATGAATTGTTAGTTGTCTGTATGGATGACACAAAGCTATTTGTGTCCTTTACTTTGATAATAAATGACACGAACTTCAGAAAGGATGGTACCATCGTTAGAATTTCATTAAGTATTTTCTTCCAATGATATCCCTCACTTTTGATTATTGTCTTACTCTTTTCTTACTGTATAATCTATTCCATGAGCTTTCCTGGCTACATCAAGGTCATAGAAGAAATGCACATAACAATTCTCTTTTCTCTTGAAGTTCTATGAAAGGGAAGGAATGTCCCACTTTGCAGCTCTCGGGGACAGCCATGCTTCCTTATCTACCAGTTGCTCTGGAAGAATATATGATTATCCATGTCCCCTAGCTACCAAAAAATCTTGAATCAGGCAAAATTAATGTGGCATCTAAAAAATCAGGCAAACTACTCTGGGACCATACTTAGCATCTTCAGGAGCTGCAGCCTAGTGATTATCAGTTGCAATTTTATAAAGATCACTGTTTTCATAGTGAAACATTTTTTATTCAGCCACTTCAATCTATGAAAAAATGTCTCTCCCTTTTATTTCAGATTTGTGGACTTCTTTGCAAAATGAGCTGAGGGTTCACTAGTGAGATTAGCCCAAAACTGCAAAATGGAGAAGTTTCACTGTGGACAGGTGGTAACAAAAGGTCCCCTAAAGTCAGCTAACATAATTAGCATTAATAAAGCAAGATCTTTCAGACATTAACCACAGGTTAACACTTTTGGTGGTATCCTGACACACTTATTCTGATCTTGCAAACAAAGACATTGATTGCTTAGGTGATTTACAGAAAGGCTAGTAGAGTTGGCTGTCTAGATAAAAACTACTTTTCCAGAGGTGGAATTATTTTAAGGCTACTGAAAAGGCAACACTGGCTTAAGATGGTGAGTGAGTACTGACATGTTGAAGAATCACAGGGGGACGATTTTTTGATGTTGTCATTGTTGTAGCATTCACCAGGGGCTGATACCTGAAGCACAACTTCTTTTGCTCAGGGCAGCAAGCGCTTATCATCTTTGCCCACAGAATAATAAGTGAACTAGCATTATTGGCTACTTGACTAGCATTTACTTGGATTCCTTCTTGCTGTTTTAGAATTAATTGGCTAGCTTTTGGCTACATGAGAAGTGAAATTTTCCAACCAAATATTTTGGCGGTCGTCTTGGTGATAATGATCTGTGTCAGAGATTTCTAGAAGAGAAGCAGTGGAAAATATTGGAGACATTCTAACAAAGTCTGTATCACAAAGAAAATATGCACCAAAACTAACTCTTGCTTGCTTTTGAAAAGCCCACAGAACATGTTCTTAAATCCTGGAGTATGATCCAAGCTGGCATTGTGGACCTGGGTACACTACCACAAATTTCCAAAACAATCTCAGTAGCATTCACACAAATTTGTTCTGTTTGTCCTGAGCAAGGAAAGGAGCAGCTAGTTAAGACACGTAGTGAGTTAAAGTTAATTTGTTCTTGACTATTGCTACTTTCTTATGCCTGTCATCCATCCAAGACTGCTGTTACGAACCTCAGCATAAATACTAGGGTTGTTTCCAGTGGTAACGTGTTTTTCATTATGATCAGGAAATGTGTCTATGTCCTCAACGATTTCCACCTGTGTTGTCTTCTGTGGAATACATCTTGCAGATGAAATACTGAGAGTCTTTTTAAGATTCCAAGATACTTTCCTGTTTGTATCCATTGAATACGACTGGGAGTAAAACCGAATAATACTCTTGGCTCTCAGTTCAGGTGATAAGTTCTATGATGTAATTACTATGATATTTAAAGTATGTTGGTTGATTACAGCTGTACTAAATGCTGTAATCTTTATACAAGTTATGCTTCTGTGTATTTGAGAAATCGATACTATTGGAATGTGGTAATGGAACCATAGCACTGAACATTGCCAGGGTAAGCTGATTAAAGTTTTTGGTGAAACATGAAATAGGAAGTAGGCATTTCTGGCAAGGTCTTGATTGGTCTCAAGGGTTATTTTTGTAGCGGTGAACTTAAAGGTAAGTTATCAAACCATAAATACATGCTCATCCATTACAATAAATCTTTTGAGAAATTTGGGACCTACTTACACTTGTAAGTTCACTTTACACAGTTTATGCTAGAGAAATGGCTGTCAGGTACCTTAGTCATATCCCAGAAGCATAATGTTCCTCTAAAAAGTGGTCCTATGAAAAAGAAGATAGCTTGAAAGAGCTCATTAGTGGAGATTTTCCTGGACAGCATATCTGTGTAAACTATTTGTGGAGAAGTCTTATGCATGAAGAATGCAGGGCTGGAATTTTCCAGTGCTTGGATTGGGAATCTGTTTGTGATTTTAGCTGAGATTGGGCCACTTGACCTGTGGAGACCCCCTCCAGTGTAAGTGACTCTGTTCAGTCAATCTGTGTTACAAGAGTTTATAGACAATAATCTGTATGGGTATGGAGTGCACTGGCAGGATGGACTCAGTAACTGTACCTTCGGATAATTCCACACTCTTACCCTCCCATTAATGCAAAATTCATTTATTGCAGACTATAAATTGCAAGGAGAGTGCTGTATTGCACAAGGTATCTTGGTGCAGGCTTTAGGGTTTTCCATTTTATTTGACCCAATTCTGTGCTTGAGCAATTAACACACTTCTAACGTGCTGCCCTTTGGGGGCAAAAAAAACGTATCCTGAGAGATGTCTATTTAAATGTACCCAGAATGATGCTGAAGTCTCTTACCTAGTAACTTGAAAGAAAAATGAGGTGATGAACTTTAAGTGTCTGGAATGTATAAATTAACATGAGATTCAGCAAGAATTTTGGGACCTAATTATTCACAAACGCTAGGCATTTGTAATGTAGGTGCTTAAAGCAGCAAAAGCACTAATCTGACCTGGTTTTGTCTGTTGTGAATTTAGCTTCTGCTGTAATAGGTAAAACCAACATTTTTCATTCTACAATACTTAACCTTTAACGGGAAAATACTAATTTCTCAATAGATGCTTAGCATTTCTAGGTGTAGGCCAGGTTATTGCTTCAAATCTAAGCCAAACGGGTAATGATCTAGTGATTTGTAGTGATGCCTGGGAACACAGCCTAGCATTAACTGATACATCCTTCTTGAGAGTTTCACTTCTCAAGACAACTTCCTGAATTGCTTCAAAGCATGCTAATAGGAAATGTGAGGGAGTTTTCTCTTGCCACATTCGTTCTCGGGATGATAAAGGTACACACAACAGTGTGTGTACTACAGCAAAGAGACCTCAATAGTTCCTCTGCTCCTTTTGAAAAAGGAACTTTCAGTTAAAAAATAAATAAATAATGACTTAAAGTGGAGGGATAAAAAGTCATTTTTTCCAAATGCCTTATTAATCTTCAAAGGATGTATCCATGAAGTAGTATTGAGGTCAAACATCATTTAAAACGCTAATTTAGAATATTTAGGTCACTGGTTTTATGTTGAAGCTATCTTAACTTTTAGCCTAGAAAGTACAGGCTAAGAATGAACCCGTGGGGATAAACGACAGGATATTCTTTGGGGATCTAGGGAGGGCAGCATCCCTTCCACTTCATCCTGAAATAATCCTCTCCTGGCAATTTGCAGTGATGGTTTATTTGACTAAATGGGCCAGCAGTCTGATTCTTTTGTGCCAGAAAGGAGTGTTAACATTGACTTCAACTACTGGGACAAAATGTACCATTCTTTTTTGGGTGGTGTGGGGTTTTTTTTTGTGATGTTTGGTTGGTCTGGTTTGGTTTGGGTTTTTTTTTAGTTTTCTATCTATAGCTATATTTACTTGACTTGGTGTTTTAATATACTGTTTGAGGAAAGCAGGCAATGTCTTGATTTTCCGATGGTGAGTTCTCATTGCTAATTCATAGCCTTATTGATGATATTATCACTATACAGGGACAGGCACTGTCAGACAGGATTAGATAATTAGCACAGAGTGAGACATCCCAAACCATTTCTGCTTTTATTAGATTTTTTGTTTGGTTTGAGTGGCAGCAGGTATAAGTGACTTGATAATTATAGGGTCTTTAAGACCCCACTCTTGGAAGGTCTGTACCCTGCTGAAATTGTGTTGTCATGTACAGGCTCAAGCAATAGAGACAGGTTGAAAGTGCTGCTGTTTGGAAAAGAACAGCTACAGAGCTATCAAGTGTTGTCAGGGGATGAAGCCATCATCCCTGTATACAGCAAATGACGGAAAAAGGAAGGAAATAGAAGATGGACGTGAGTCTTGTTTTAATTCAACTGTCCCCATATGAGATCAACAGGACTTCTAGGAGAACTGGTGAGCAATGCTGCAAGAGAAAGCAGAGGTGGGAGCTCAGTGATGGCAGCTGGCTGAAGTCCTTTAACTCCTCCAGCTATTTCTCTGTCATTTGGAGTGAAAAGATACTTTCCCACTTCTCTGTCAGGCTGTTTGGAAGGACTGTATTTTATCCCAGACTATCTGTTCTCTAGTTCTTGGCTTTTGAGAGAGGACAGATAGCCACTTAGGCCAAGAGGTTACAAAAGGGGGTGGCTGTTGGACATCTCTCTGCTCAGACAACATTAGTAGTGGTTCTTCTAAATGTTTTTTCTGCAGCAGGTTGTTCTGTATGCATCAAGAGAGAGCAAGTTTAGGAAGTAGATCTACTTTTGGAGGCTATGAACCCCCTGAAATTGTGTATGTGTAGAGCCTCACAGAACACACCCACACTTACATATGTATAGAATTATTTTTATCAGATTTAGTCATTTGTTGATAATGACTTGCTATAGACAGCTGTTGGCAGGAAGCCATTTTCAGTCACCCTATAAAAAGCAAATAGCTTGTTTTCATGCAACAACTGAATGAGATGTGAACCTTGGAAACCGTTTATAGCAGGTACAGCTGGTTTACAAGGATAGTTGTTTAAAGATCCGTGTTTCCTAAAGTGTTAGCTAACTCACTTGTGTATTGAAAGAACTTTTAGCATGGCTGCTACCTTGTATTGCTGCTTCTGTGCCAAGCATTGAAATCAAATCTACATTGTACATTAGTCACTCTGCAGTTTGACTTTTTTTTTCACCTTTGAGTAGAGAATACGAAACCAGGTTGGATTCTAATCTGACCTGCATTATAGAAGAAGTAGAGGTTTGGTTCTAGTTAAATATTTAAATTTAAGAAATGTTATTAAAATCAGGAACAGCTGTGGTCAGTGATAGTCTTATTTTTACTTCAGTGAACATTAAGTCAGACCCCAGGAAAGGGTCTGAATGACATTTGAATCATTAGTGACTTCTTCTGCTTTCTCCAGTGAACACCAAAAAGACTTTTTCAGCTTGTATCAGCTGGTGTCCAGGCGTTGTGTTTGCCTCATAATCCTAATGGTGCCAGTGCTTAACTATGTGCACACAACTAACTTCAATTATTTTATTTATTTGTTTGTTTGTTTGTCAAAAATTTTTAAAAGAGCAGATTTTCCCCATCTTACTGATACTTCATGACAGGGTTTTCTCTCTATTCCTTTGGGATGGCAAAGGTACCACGTGCATTAATTCTTTTTGCTGCCAGAGGGAGCTCGTGGCTTGAGCAGCCAGAGTGAAACGTGGTCTCTTGGACAATTCTTGAAGAAACACAGATGGGGAGTAAAGTGGCATTGATGGCTATAATGCACCTTTTTCCATCACTGGCAAAACTAGAAGGGCTGAATTTATCTGCTTAGGAAATTACACATGGCTTTCAGAGACACTCAGATAATGAAATGCTGTAGCTGCAATTTCTTCTGTTCTCTGCCGTGGCTGGGTTTATCTTCACAACTTCCTCTGAGGAAATAAGCCCTCTCGTATCCCTGTTAATACATGGGGGACTGTAACACAGGCAGCACTCATGGTAGTGCAGCAGCGGTATCTGTCATGGGGACAGTCAGCCCTCAGTCCTGTACATAGGCAGAAGAGCAGTTCATAAATGTTCTTGAGAAGTCCCACTGTGCTGCATTTCTGTGCAGACCTGTCACAGTACTTTCTTGCCCATCCTAGCGAGACTTCAGTTGGGAGAGGCTGCTGGGTGGACAAAGCCCTCTCCCCAGCTCTGGCTCAGCCAGCAAGCAGTCATGGAGCTGGAGAGAGGCCACAGGGCCAAGCTGTGAGTGCCCAGTGTCTCACAGAAGGCAGGAGCTGACAGGAGGTATCTCATGTGCATTAGCATGAGATACCATTCAGCAAACAGCTGGTGGATTTGAGGCAGTGAAAGGCAAATACATCTTGGACTTGTTAAGGTCTTCTCTGAGACAATGAAGGTTGTGCCAACCTGGTGGACCTAAGGCACCACAGAAGCATGTAAAGAAGGCTGTTTCTCACTGGCTGGAGGTGTCCACGGAGCACATTACCCAGAAGAGAAGACTGGGAAAGGAAGCTGGGAGGATCAGTACCTTGGAGGAGCCCTGCTATGGGAAGGAAGCATAGAAAGAGTGTAAGCAGCGTGTCGGTATTGCTGTGTGCAGGGTCGGATGATCAGAGAAGAGACTGCACGCAGTGTCAACAGGTGTATGTAAACACACTGTGTTTATATATGCACAAAGAAGTATTCCAAGGGGAGTTTTCCAAAGCACTCAGGAGGAGACTGGAAAGCACAAGGTAATGTCCTGAAACATGTTGACAGGCTCTTTTTCCACCTCCCTGTTTTTCTGCAAGGTGACAGGGCAGTTGCGAGCGGATCAGTCACCAGAAGCTGGTGTCTTTGGAGGCTGAAACGCAGCCACACTTGAAATGGGTTAGTTTAAATATCTAAGTTAAGTTTGCATAATCAGAGCAAAATTAATTTACAGCCATTGAATCACTCGGGGTTCTTGACATGTGGACTTCTAATCCTAGTGAGCGCTACCTCTATCCTCTTTAATTATATTTCAACAAATCCTTACTCCTTTAGAAGTAGCTCAGCTGTCACTGTGATGCTCAGTGAAGTTCCTGAAAGCGTTAGGGCAACAGTAAGTGGACAATCGTGTTCCTTCAGTGCCCCAGGCAAAGCCAAATTAACTGCTCCGCTGGGTTTTGGCACCCAGGGCGCCGTATTTGTGCAGGGGCAGATCTGCCCGGGAGAGGGCAGTGATGCTCCGATGCACACTCTGGCGAAGGGTGCCGGTGCTTTGCATAAACGCAGACTTCGGATAGCCATCTCCTGCACGGACAGCTGAACTCTTCTTCCTCTAACATAGTTTATTCTGAATGGGAAGTGTTTATTGCTAGATAAACAAGTGCAATACCACTGGATGGAAATGTGAGGCTTCTTTGGCCCTTTCCAGTTCAGGGGTGAGAAGTGTTCAGTGTCATAATCTTTCTATTCCACATCAGGAAAGAGGGAGCAGCACCCTTCTGAGGAGCTTTTGGGTGCTGTCAGACCAGCATCAACGGAACTGGGAGCCTTCAGCCTGCTCTTCCCTATAACAGCCATGGTGATACACAATATATCAGATAGGAAGGACCATACTGACAAGTGGATATTGGATATGACACAGAACAATCACTCAAATGCAAGCCACAGAAAGGGGATTTCAGTGGAACGTTGCAGCCAGAAACATGCTCTTCTGCTGGAAGAGACGCTGTGTAAGGAGGCTCTTGCACAGGGCTGAAGATGGGAAGGCATTACAGCACGTTAACTTCAAAGATACCTGGGCTTAAGTACTACTCTTTTCCTAACATTAAGTGCTGAGGATTACTAAGATTGATAGCTCAGTCTAGTCAGTGGAATACAAGATTCCATCCAATATACACTTGGGTGCCAAGGGCTGAAGTTTTTTGCCTATCTTGTAACACAATTGTGTAAAGCTAGATTGCTTGAGCTTTGGTCCTAAGGGATACAGTGAGTAGTGAAGGATGCTGTTACTTGCTCTCTAATAGGTGACACTGTAGAGAATCCTCTGGCCAAGGCAGTCATGTTTCTTTGCCACATAAGCATTTCATCTCCATGAACACTAATGGCATGGGTTTTATTTAGCTTGATTCCATGTAAATTCTTGTTAACTTCTTTTTTTTCTCTTCTTTCTATTTATGCCTTAACTCTAGAAGTTGAAATGAAAAAGGCTGAGACTATATTTACAAGCGCATGTTAATTAAGATTTACCAAATGGTTGATCACGTTTTTGGATGTATGCTGAACGTGAGTATAGGGATGGATACATGGAGTAAATAGGATTTTAGCTCTTGGGACAGTATTTGTATAGGAGTTGCAAGTTATGGGGAAAGTATACCTCTGGGACACATTTATGCCTTTGCTCCTCGTACTGTAGAGAAAAAGCCTTGAGGCTGCTCTAACTTGTATCTGCAGCTGCATCTGAATGGCTAAAACATCAGCCAGGGGCATCAGGAGTGCAGCAGCAATGCAATCCTGCATCTTTCCCCCCTATGCTGCTTGTTAATTAAACTAGCATTAAGATGAACAATCACTGGAAGGGGCTGCCCAGGGAGGCTGTGGAGTCTCCTTCTCTGGAGACATTCAAAACTCGCCTGGACGCGTTCCTGAGTGATCTGATCTAGGTGTTCCTGCTCCGGCAGGGGGATTGGACTAGATGATCTTTCAAGGTCCCTTCCAACCCCTGACATTCTGTGATTCTGTGAGTGCAGAGGCAGAAAGTTCTGATCTGATGAGAAAACAAGAGCGAGTTTCTAGCAACAACAACTAGCAATAGCCAGTTGTTAGAGACCTTTTTTCAAGTAGAGCTAGCAGATTACATCTGTGAAAGCTCTGGTATCTCAGATGACTTCCAGGTGGGATCAGTTTCAGATCTCTCTATCCAAACCTTTCCTGGGGAGTTGGGGTCTGTCCTGAGGTCTGTCCACTGACCTCACTCCAGATTCAGTGCTTTCTTCCTGCAGTGTTTGCTACCCAGCAAGGAGCTCACGTAGGCTGTATCTACTTTGTATGCAAGCAGTGCCCATGGGAGAGATCCCTGAATTGGCTGGAGGCTCCAAACAGTTGTGCTGCTACGCAGAGAGGACTGGCCTAGGCTGTGGATGCAGGATGGCTGTCAACATCATGCTACAAGTAGGTGATTTCAGTCCTGCACAGCAGAGGTTTCAGTGATACTCTCAGTCCCAAAGCTGGCAGGATTGACACTGGCTAGGGGATTTCAGCACTGAGTTGCACCTCAGACTGTCAATATTCCTCGTCTGCTGTATTAAGCCTTCACAGGGAGACTGTGCAGTGTCCTGGGACCAGAATCAGGTCAATGGCTGTGACCAAGAACCATGGACTGCACCAAAACAGGCCACAAAAAGCTAAGAAACCAGTGGGACCAGGAGAAGGAGAAAGATGGACCCGGATCAAAGGCAGGTAGGGAGAGTTCATAGACAGGGAGAGCAAAGCAAAGACATGTCAGGAAATGACAGTACTGAACATTCAGCTGCACCTCTTAAGGCTGCCTGTACCTCCATAATATGGGGAGGCTAAAGAGAATGCCCTGCTGATACCAGTCCTTGGATTGTTGGATAAAGAAGCCACATCAGACTGGTCAGGAGGCGAGTTCATGAACAATTTGATTTCTCAGTGTTCTCAAATGTATCCCCACAGCAGCATTCCACTTTCTGAACAGGGAGATAGAGATGTAGAGACAAGCACCTTGCCTGAACTTGCGCAGGAAGCCCATGGCATACCCAAGGAGTAAAAGCAGAAAGCCACCACTCTAATGAGCCCTCCCTGCCTTTAAATCTTTCCAAATAGGTCTGTGTGGACAGGCAAAAATGTCACGCAATTCCTCCTGCCCTCCCTGTTCTTTTGTGGCCTTGGTCTATTTGGCTGCTGAGCGGGTGAGCTCTTGTCTCTTGTTGTACTGCTCTTGGCAGGAGAATGGCCAGGAGAAATGAAGAGCAGAGGGCAGGTGCAGAAAGTGCCATCTGAGGGTGTTAGAGGGAAAGATTTTTGCTAAGCTGGCAAACCAAGACCTGTTTCGTGGAGGAAGAAGTGCTGAAAGGATATGAAGACAAAGCAGGGAAGTTACATTGAGCTGAGCCGGAATGTGCTCACAAAGATGAATAGCTCCTTCCTGTCCCACAGTTTTCAACATGTCCTCTGCTTGCAGTACTTTGCAAACATACACAAGTGATTTTCTGTAAAAGTATCTTTTGCTCCTCGTTACTCCTGTTCATTTTCCCTTGGGTTTCAAGGCACAAGGGCAATTGGAAAAAAAAGGCACTAGTCTACCTTAATGAGGTCAGGGCACAATTCAGGGCACGATCCAAAACCATGCAACAATGCAGACCTTGTTTGTTGTTTCAGTGGGATTAATACCAAAAGTATTAGGTATTAAATGGATTAATACCAAAAAAGAAAAAGAAGGGAAAACTGGGGAGAAAATTTCCCTGTCTTGGACTACAGGTGTTCAGAACAAATATAAATAGAACTGGCTTGATGAGGCCCAGTGGGCCCAAGGTAGTAATTCCCTGTGCTCTGCAGAAACTGTGCCTGAAGGAGAATAAATTGGACTTGTCCGCCAGATGATGGCTCTCAGACTGAAGCTTTTGTTTCCAAACCTTACTCGCTGTGTTCCCATATCTTTCATATTAGATGCCTCAACTTCAGCTGTACTATTCTGGTTGAAGTTCCAGGAAACAGACCAACCAGCCTCTCATCGCCCGATCCTCATTCTGTCATGGCTGTGAGCTCTTCTCCTTCTACCACAGGACCATCTCATTTCAGTCTGCTCTGCATAAGCTACTCACTGAGTTTTCTTTCAGGCAGGGTCTCAAAACTCCTCTTTCTTGTGACAGATCTCTTCATCTGTCTTAGACATCCCTCCTTTCCCAAGCTGCAGTTGCTTTTTCTGTGGTAAGAAAAGTCATAAGCCAACTTCTTTGGGGGTTTGATGTTGGGTTTTTTTGGTTTTTTTTTTTTACTTCTCCATTAATTTCCCCTTGCAATGAGATCTCAATTATTCCTTGAGTTGCTGTTTTGGTTTTGATTAAATATTGTCTTTGTTTGCAATAGACCTGACTGTATTATCTACTAGTGGCAAAAAAGGATGATGTTTAATGACATTTATAAAGCAAAACCTACCCACACCGATCAGAGGCCAAGTACTGTGCTCCTAGTAACCCATTGGTTTAGATATTTGTTTTAGCTCTATCATTTAGATTGCAGAATCCATAGACAAAACCTGTATATGTTTAATGATTATTCTTCTAAAAATGAAAAGAGAATATGAACAGAAACTGACTAGCATGAAGAATGGAGTGCTGCAAATGGGACATTTTCTGTTTCATGAATGATCCTCCAGACATTTCAAAAGAGGAAGAGAAATATCACTGATCTCAGAACACTTCAGTAAGACTCTGGAAAAAAAAACTGTATCTACTTCCCAACTCTTCCATGACAAGCATGACCTCAGGTATTGTTATTTAATTTCTCTGAGACTTGGCTCTCTATGTGTAAAGTGTGATGGTTCTCTCTCGACTCGCAAGATTGTTCTGAGATGTTTTGATCCTATAGAGATGAGTCAGAGGAGCACCTAAGAAAAATTTCTTTTGTTACAAGAGATGCAGTTACTGCTGAAACACTTAAAGGAAAAGGCCAAAATCCTGAAAATTTCAAAACTACCAAGCCCTCAGAAAACAAGGATGACATACGGTGCAGTGTCTTGTTTCTTCAAACCAGAGTCTTGTGAGGAATTCCCACATATCTTTCTTCTGCTGCTCATGATAAACCTTTAGCACCAGAACATTTGCCCAAGTGGAGAGGGCTTTGTACAAATAAGTTTGTCATTCCATACCTCAGCTGAATAAAACCATTTCTTACAACAAAAGAGGCATCACTGACATTGTGTGGCTCTCAAGTGCAGTTCCTGAGGCTGTTGATGTACACACATACAGGTATGCAGGCCCCACTTTGTCTCTGCAGTCCATGTTGTACAGTGCAACCATCTGCTAGGGGTGCAGCATTTGAGGGTGAGATAGAATAACATAATGTTAACAGCAATAGAACGAGAGGGAATGGCTGCAAGCTGCAGCAGGGTAGGTTTAGGCTGAACATTAGGAAAGAATTCTTCCCAGCAAGAGTGGTCAGCCATTGGAATCGGCTGCCCAGGGAGGTGGTTGAGTCCCCATCTCTGAATGTCTTTCAGAGTGGTTTAGATGTGATGTTGGGGCATATGGTGTAGGGGAGAACTTTGTAGAGTAGGGCTGATGGTTGGACTTAATGATCCAACCTAAATGATTCTATGATTCTATGTCCAGGGCTTGGCTTCAGTAAAAGACCTGCACAAACTTGGTGGAATGGTTTCCTCTTATTGTTCATTAGTTTCAGAACTGGCTAAAAATGAATCTAGCAGTTCCCAACCTTGTATGCATAACACCTACTTGAAAAAGGTGTCTGTTATTAATATATATGTGTATTGTTACAGTTCATGGTTTGAATGCTGCCTTTTGCAGAGACCTCCTGACACCTCTCATCCACGTTTCACTGTTTAAGCAACCCTGTAATATTGCGCACTGCCTCAGAAACTGGCCCCTTGCAACTGGTGTCTGAAGATGGGGATGGTCTGGGAGCCCTCAGAAGAATTTTAGCTCCATGCTCCTGAGGGTGGCTCTGAAGGATCTCAGGATGGAGGTTCCTGCCAACTTTTACCTCATTTCATCTCTCCATCACCAGAAAAGCACCCACAGACAGAAGGTAGCAGCCATTGGGGTGTGCGAGATCCTAGCCTGCCTTCTCCAGTGGTGTGGGGAGGGGAGGCTGCTCCAGTCCTGCCTTCCCAGCAGCATCTCCCAGTCACAGCTGCTCGATAATGGACAGCAGCCCCAGGTTTTGCTGCGAGAACTTAATCTGCACTGTCGTCCCTCATTACTGCCACTCAGTGCCGTCGTGTCCAGCCATGAAGGGTCACAAGATGACATGAGAGAGGTCGGGCGGGGGGTGTATAAAAGGGCCTGGCAAGCACCGGGAAATATGGAAAGGCTTAAAAGAGAACAGCTACCCAAACGATGCTCCCAGCGGCTCGGTGGGGATGGGGCTGAAAGCGGCTGGGTTCACACTAAGTTTTCCCGAAGGTCACTCTGCAATATGGTAACTCCCAGCTCGGCTGTCAGTGCCCATAAAGGCAGCTCTCCTCACAGCGCGGGGGTGGGGAAGGGAAGGAGGTTTGTTTAGAAGCATTAGCGTGCCCCTCCCCCGGCCCCATTAGTGGCCCTTATTAAACCAACACAGACAAAGAGCAAAGATGCCCTCGTTAATGGAGAGTCTCCGATAATTACTCTGCTCTGCCGCTTCTTTTGGGGCCTGAATGGCCTTTGAATAATGTTTCTCTTGCTGTGGTTGCAGACAATACCCTCGCAGACTGCTTTAAGCGGTGCCAATCCCATTAGCAGAAGAATAGCAGAGCTTTCTGGTTGTGTGGGTGTGTGTGCTCACGGGGAGGACAGCGGGCTCGCAGTGGGAACCGGGCTACGCTGCCCACCGCTTCTTCGCTCGCCCCTCTTGCCCTCCGCGGCCCAAGAAAGCAAAGCTGGGAAGTGCCGGGCGGATCTCCGCTTCGGAAACCATCTCCCTGTTCCAGCAGCACCCGAACCAGGGGGCTT
The DNA here is from genome assembly GCA_013400555.1 of Jacana jacana. NCBI lineage: Eukaryota > Metazoa > Chordata > Aves > Charadriiformes > Jacanidae > Jacana > Jacana jacana. Next base: position 99,273 of record VZTM01012099.1, on the reverse strand, counting down.
TGCGGGAGTCCTGGCTGCAGGAGCGCAGGGACGGGCATGTCTGCTCACCAAAAGGGGAGAGCTGGGAGGCAGAAGCCCTGCAGGACCTAAGGAGTGCCTCCAGCCTCTCCTCACGTTCCCCAGACACAGCTGTCCTCTCGCACTCACACAAGACACCAAGGGGGTCAGAGGCCCAAAGAGTCCCCAAAATCAGAATCAGGCTGTGCTGCTGGGACTTAAAAGTGCATTAGTGCTGCTTTATCGTAGGGAGAAAATGAGGTGATAGCCATCCCTCTGCATCCCGTTGATTGCAGAGCATGAAAATGGCTGTACCACCCAATTTCGGGAGGGTTAATTTTGTGCTGCACACCCCAAGCAGGGAGCTAATTAGTGCGTTCAATAGGTAGCTATCGACCAAACTTGGAGGATTTGGAACAACTCTACCTGAGCCTTTCTCTTTGATCTCCCCTTCTGCATGATAAGTGAAAATAGTATATAGCTGGGCTGGCTGCGGTGTTTAATTTAATCATCTGATGATATTTATTTTCACAAACATGAACTCAAGGAACAATTATCGGAAAGGTTTCATCTTGTGCTGAACGTGCCAGTTAACGTCCCTTCTGTGAGGTAATAGCTTCTATGTAGGGAGTCAGTAATTAAAATGTGTGAAAAAAGGCCCCTTCTTCAGAGGCAATGGGGAAAGACAGCGGGTCTAATTCTCAGCTGGTGCGAACTGGGAAGTCTGTCAGTGGCCACAATAAATGAGCACTGCTCCTTCCACATTATACTGGCAAAGGACGTGGCTAAAGGATTCTTGAGAGCTTCCAGTTTGAGAAAGATGTTCAGATTCTTGTAAATGGGAGCCAAACTCGGGAATATGTGGTACAATGACCTGGTCTTTGGAAGGGGATTCTGCAGTGCTTGTGGGAGATGTCCAGATCTAAAGAAGAGCTCTTGGTCCCACGAACACTCCCACAAGGAAAGCAGCTAAGTTTGTGGAGTTAACAGAGACATTTTCTCTCTCTTTCGGTGGTATCTCTCTAGACTTCCAGAATCTCAATCAAAAAGTTAAGAAAAAAACCTGACATTTGGGACATTTCAAGCAGAAGGGAGATTAGTTTATTTATGTCTTCGTCGTGTGGTCATATAGGGCACCATTTGTTTGCTCGTTCCGTTAACCACCAGGTGGCCCTGAGCACTCTGTTCGGTTTCAGGCTGCCTGTTGACGGTTGATGAGCCCAGGGGACAATGCTGGAAGTCAAGCTGTGTGTACGGTTCTGCTGGTTTAGCCACCACCGTGTCTTTAACCAGAATATTCTGCTTGAAACCGCTCGCGATTTCGTGTTGGAGGATGGTGATATGCTTAAACAATGAAAGTTGCAAACTCTGGAACTTATATTCATAAATGGATATAAAATGACAAAAAATTCCAAGGTTCATATTTCTTCAGAATGACAGTGTGTTTCCCTACAGCTTTGAAGGATAAGGTTGGTCATTTATTCTTTTTCGTTGGCACACAGACTGCAGGAAGAGAAACCTCTATCAGACTAAATTAGGATGAAAACATAGTCATCTGGTCTCAGAAAGGTTCAATTGTTTTAAGCTGTGGTAGAGGGACAAGTTAGATCATAGAATAAAAATGTCCTTTAGAAAGGGGATGGAGTCTTCTCCTCCTTGGTGACAATTGTTTATAAAGCACTTTTTAGACAAAATGGAAAATCACAAACTTGAACCCAAACTGTTCCTTAGCAGTGACTGTAAGAAAGGTGTGTGTTAGTTGCATTTTGCCTGGAACATGGAAAGCGTTACCCATCCCAGCCTTTGCAAAGGGTTTCCAGCAGATTAGAACAGAGTTAGGAATATCTAGGGCTGGGAAAAGTGCTCTTTAGAGAGCTGAGAAGAAAGAAATTAAGAGAGCAGTATCAACCTTTTTTACTCTGTGTCCCCCTTCTTTCTTGGGGAAACACAGGGTTTCTCACAGACCCCCATAAGGATGACAGGGTATGGGTGGTGGCTGGAAGCTGTCTGGCAGGGCATGGAACCCTGGCAGGAGGCGTCCTTCCCATCTCCTGCCCAATCCCCATGGGATTACACAATGCAAACCATTGCAAGGCCTGGATGTATTTGGCAAATGGGGTCCCAGAGAGCCCTGTGGGACACACTTGGGCTGTAGGAAAGAGAGGGGAGCAGGAGTAGTGCCTGACTGCACTGAATGCCTGGGACTTGATTTGGCTGCTAAAACAGCTGGGATTGGTTTTTGTTCATGGTATGTGGTTACGGTCCTTCCACATTTATGTCTGCCAAGTGTCTCTGGGAGTCTGTTTTTGAGTAGATGGGTGATTCTCCTTGAACAAGGGCTCTCTGCTGTCCTCCCATGCAAAGAAAGGACATCTATGCCCTTCTGCAGCCTGAAATCACTTTTCTACTACAGGTGAAAAATGACATATGGGCCACTTCCCAGAAAACGATCTAAGGACAAGTGTAACATTGAACATGGGCAATTTGTTTTCAACAGAGCAGTGAAATCAGAACCAGGGAAGGGATGGATTTCTACGCTACTCTTTGAAATGCCTACCTGCTCTCCTCCCCTGACATTCGCGTCCCCATAGGTGGTGGACCAGCGGGCCCTGTGCCTCCCGTGCAAGCATACTGGGCCTGGAAGGGGAGCTCATAGTTCATAGCCAGAAGAGAGGTGAAGTCCTGAAGCATCATGGGACCCAGGAGTCCTAGAGAGCCTCTTTTCTTCTGAGGAGCGCAAGAGATAAATGTCTCGGCATCATCTGAGAAAAGGCTGGATGGCGATAAATCACATGGCGAGTGAGGATACTGCCTCGACTTTGAGGGATCACAGTGCATACAGCAGAATTAGAATAAAAAGATCAATCTTTGACTGTAACCCAGTGAAAAAGCTATCCATCTCTAGGAGCAGGGCTTGAAATGTATACTGCTCTAGTAATATATTATTTGTAAAGGCCAAGATTAATTAATTTTCAGTCAGATAAACTGGTATTTTGTTGTGCCAAAGGTGCTCATTCATCCTTGCTGTCACTGAAGTGAGATAACCCATATGAATACAACTTTGTTAATTGTGCCAGTCCCATTTTGCAGGATGTACTAGATGGTATGAGAAGAAAATACTAAATGAGATGACTAAATACTGAATGAGAAGAAAAACTGCTGAGGGAAGCTAACCTAACACCTGCCTTTTGTTGTGGATCATGAACCCTCTTTGGAGACTCAGTTCAGCATCACATTTTCATGCAGTTGCTCCTCAGCACTGACCTGATCCCTGCTCTCAGCGCTGCCCCCCTGACTCCCCCGGGACACAGTCAGGGGAGCAGCACAGCCCCCGGGGTTTTAAATGTGTAGGTGATGCTGCTCAGAATTGGTCTGCATACACTGGACATCAAAATTGAGGTAAACCCCTAATCTGCACACAGGTATGTGTCGCCATGAGGTTATTTTTCCAAGGCATGTATCCTTGGGTGGGGTGCCACGCTGCATACCAATCACACAAGCCATTTGTAATTGTCGGGTAACTTTCTGCTTTCTTTGGGTAACAGGTTGTGCCAGGGAGCTTTTTGCTGCCCTGTGGCGATAGGGATTCACACTCGGTGCTGCTCCCTGCAGCCGTTGCAGCTCGCCAAGCGTGCAGTCTGCTGGCACTCAGGATTCTTGAAAAACCCCGTCAGTATTTTGCGTTTCCCTTCTCTGCTGAAGTCAAGTAGCAGCTCCCTGAGAACCTCAGCAGCCTCATGCCTACAAAGGCGCAACTTTACCCTTTATGTTTATACAGGAAAATCTAAAGGTTTTTCGGTTTTGTTTTGGTGGGGGTTTTTTGTTTGTTTGTTTGTTTTTGTTTTGTTTTGTTTTTAAGGGGAAAACGNAGCCCCTCCTCGGAGCGCAGGCAGAGCGCGGCCTCCGGGCGGCAGGTAAATACTCCCTTCGGTCGGTGCGGGTCTGCGAGCTTTCCCGGCCCCCGCCGGGGCGGGTTTCCCGCAGCCTTCGCCGTGCTGCCCGCCGGGCGCGTACGCGGGGCTGTGTGCGAGGAGCGGGCGCGGCTGTGTTTGCATTTATAGCGCAAACACGCCTGGAGTCATGTGCCCGTCTGGAAAGACACGTTCCCCCGTGCCTGGAAAGGCTCTGGCCTTTAGTTTTCTCCACCCATCGCCGCTCAGGGTCTCAGCAGGAATTGGGGCTGCTCAGATTCCAGCGTGTGTAGGCACGGCGTGCAGGCGTCACTCTCAGTTCCAGCAGCACAGGCTATGACATCATGCCGCGGTCTTCTTACATTGCAGGAAAACTTGCTGCTTTGATGGGGCCAGCACCCAAACGCAGCCGGTGGAATTATACCCTCTGGGATCCAATAGGCCCAACAGGAGAGAGTTTGTGTGCAGTGGGAATGTGTGTGAGCTGGGGTGTCAGCAGAAGCACTAGGGCACTGGCATTGCAAGGTACAATAAGGGAAGAAAGGCAAGATTAAGTTTGTCTAAGGAATCATGCCTTGCTCCTGAACTGTTTTTTCCTCTGCAAACGTGCACTTATGGCCCTGATCCTGCAAAAAATTACAGGCAAATCGAATTTTAGGCACTGCATAATTCCACTAAGTGGCTACAAAAAGTTGCAGTACATAAGAATAAGAAAGCATCTGAATCTTAGTGGGACCAGTGCCCGTATACTTTAAGCAACAGTAGTTTTCATCTTCTCGCTTCTTAGGCTTGCTTATCCAAAATTAGAGAATTAAATTTGGGATTTAACAAAACCCCAGAAATCTAAAAAGTGAAACAGGGCACTACATACTGGAATAAAGGATCTCCTCACTCTCCAGTAACTACAGCCGTAATTCCTGCAGAACCTTATCGGACCGAAGTCACATTACATGTTAACATTTCAGGTTCATCAGATGTTTTCAGGTTTCTATTTGGCTTCTGCTAAGGTCTCCAGTAGTAAAGCTGTATTTCAGTTTAGAAAGCAGCAAGTGTGTGTACTGAGTAGTCACACAACTCTGTAGTGGTTACAGCCAGCCTGCAGGGTTAGCTTTTGGGACAGGGCTGCCAGGACCTGAGGGCTGGGTTGCTGTGGTAGTTGACCAAACTTCAGCGCTATTTGGATCGTTGCTTCCTTTCCTTCCCCAGTCCCTCTTCCCCTGATAATTAATGTGCCAAACTGCGGTTGTCCTGGCTGTTTGAAAGAGGAGAACTTAGTCTGAGGTTTGAAATGAGTTTGTTGTTAAACACTGTATTTCCATCAGTGTCAACATTCAATCACTGATAGTATGGGAAGTCCAGGTCTCTGTACAAGGGCTTGTACTCCCAGCTGAGCTCCTTGGGTACAAGGGTTAGAGACAGGAGTTGGCTACAGTTGCAGATCAGGGCTACTCAGAAACCTGTATGCTGGACAGCTGGGATGTCAAGTATATTTTCTTATGGCCATGCCATGATTTCAGGGAAGAAATGTCTCCTGCGTTCTTGTAGAAGATGCTATGTTTCTTACCCTCCTTTTGGCTTCTGGATCAATGCCAGATGTTATTCCCAGTTTTGGGGTTATACTGTGCTTTGCTGGATCCTGTTATTGCTTCCTGCTTGGTGTGTCTCAAAGAAGCTACCCTGAAGAACTAAGTAAGAATTGTGTAGTCTGGCATAGATGGTAAAGGATTCAGTTATTATATTGCTATTTATACTAGCTAGTGCTTCATCTAGAAAGGTCCCAAAGCATCTTACTGCCTCCGAGTCCTACTTATAAGGAGATAAATGTCTTCATCTGGCAGTCCCTGTTCTGCATGTCCTTCACTGCTTAAATACAGCCACCTCTGGGTGCAGCAGGACATTGCTGCACACACCAACTGAAAGCTCAGCAGCCTGATTTCCAGCACTCTGTAAATGAGTCCTTGAGGAGCAACATCCCCAAGGACGAAACGTGCCTTTTATTTCTGTTCAGAACTTTGAGGGACAAACTGAAGATGTCTTAATTTCTGATCTCTAAAAAAAAAAAAAGAAAAAAAAAAGTGTCAAGCTTTTAAGGACTGTCTGTCTTTTCCCTTCAGCATATCTCTAAAAGTGAGGAGAGGGAAGATACTTGTAAAATTTCAGTTTGCATTGACCAGAAGTGTTTATTTAACAAAAAAAAAAAAAAAAAATTTTTTTTTTCTTGTCTGCCATATACAGAATTCCCCAGCATCCTAGCAGCAGACAAGCTGGTACATTGTGGCAGATACAGTTAGAAATATTAGACTGAGTAATGTTGTTTGTTGTTTCTTGAATTTCCAGTTCATTCATGTTTCCTCTTGTACTGGAGGAGGTTTGTATTGCCCCTCTTGGATACCCTGCTCTCTGTCTGCCTCTGTTCTCTTTGTGCTGAGCTCAGGAGGTCACAGCCTGTTTTGTGGTGTCTGCCTGGCAGAACAGGCCAGAGTTCTTGTAGTCAATGGCAGTGTGTAAAATTCAAGTTGTACAACTTTAGACAAACCTGTAAAAACAAAGCAAATGAACCCAAGCATAGAAATTATCCACCCTCCCTTGGGTTGTTATTTGGGACTACAGGTATACTTAAGACCATGCGTCTCTGCCTCAGGCCAAATCACGGCACTGCTCCATTCTGTTTGTCCGTGTGGATTTTGTGCCTGGAGTGTGGGTTTTGAAGTGTGTGCTTCCAGATCCATCCAGTCTACAGGGGCAGCGCTAGGCCTGTGGAGAGCCTCTGTTGCCCTACACTTCACATCCTCCCTTGTGAGGTCAGCCAGCCAACAGGCACGGTGCACAGGAGGGCAGTCTGGATTTTAGTCTGACGTGACCTATGAAGATGCCCACGTGTTGATGGGTTTGGCCGGGCTACAGCCTGGGCTGTGGGTCACCATCAGCTAACTCTCCTGTGGTCAGTCTGCTTTGCTTTCAGTTTCTTTCCTTGCCAAGGGTCCTTTCCAGAGTCCCAGTGCAGTTACTGAGATTTCAAGCGGTTACTCATCCACGGGAAGTGATACAGCCCCTCATTGCAGTAGGGCTCCCCAGCCAGAAGGGATGTGTGTCAGATGGCTGCAAAGCAAAGGAGTCAGTGATAAAGATCTCGGGACAGCTGTAGAGCAGTTCTCCTGGAAAGAAAAGTTTTCTGTGGGATGTCTTCCTGCACTGCTGAGTCCTCCTCAGCCATTGGACCCACTTTGTTCTGGTTCTGGTGCAGCAGGCTCTTGTGTGCTTTTCAGCTTGGATTTTCTTGTGTTTTAATTACTGTTTCTAAAGTGCAGTTAAAATTAAAGCTAATGTATACTATAAGCACTGTTTATTATTCATTACCGTGTGCTCATCACTGGATGAGCTGTTCTGTAGCAGTGATGTGTAAGTTCCCCATGCAGGGGGGCTCCCTGGGGAGCTTCCTTGTTAAAGGCACTGGGTCAGATCAACAGCTGGGGAATATCTGTGCTTTCAGAGTGAGAGTCTTGTATCCTCACTAAGGATCTGCTTCCCCTCACAGAATATGGCATTCTGCTTCCTCCCTGGTTTCAACACTTTCTTCATTTCATCTTTTCTCAGTTGTTTTTTGTTTTGTTTTCTGTAGCGTGAAAGAGGTCACTGCTGTGTTTTAGCTTGACTGAGATTAAGCATCAAGCTAATTGCACCTCTTCCTGCTCTTTGCCTATCCCTGTCTGGAGCTTAAATGTTTTGAACCAGGACCACTCTTTGGTACATATGGATGGCACAGAGACTGGGGCCATTGTATGCTAAGGCTTCAAGCACAGCAGCTGTAATACTATGCTTCCTGTGCAGCTAAGGGAGAGAGGGCTTCTGGCTGGGAGAGAGACCTAGATGCCATCATACTTTGAAAGAACTTCTGATCAGAAAGAGATGGACAGTGTTTGCTGAGTAACCCTTGCTGTACTGTAAATAAATAAAGCATCATCTGCCATCTAGTTACAGCAGGGGGATGCTGGAAAGCAGGCACTCCACAATACCTTGCACAGTGCTGCCACTGTCAGTTCTTTAACCTTTTCTGCAAGTGTTCTGTGCCACTGGTGTGTAGAAGTGCATAGGCAGTGGTAAACATTTTGTGTGTGACATTCACCCATCTGTGCATCCTCATTCTCTCTTGAACCCATTTGGGTGTGCCCACCTGACAAAACCAGCTCAACTTCTTAAGTAAGAGGTAGCACCTAAGTTATCATAGCTATTTTTTCAGGGATTCTGTAGAGCAGTGCTTAATTTTCAGGCACGGTTATTGATGTAAGCGTGTCCCATTTACATTCTGGACAATACTTGGCTGATGGGACCCACAGAGCTAGTCAGATCTCCTTGAAGCAGCAAAACCCACAGGCTGTGATAATTCAAGATGCCACCTGGAAGACATTCAGATCACAGGCTGAAGTTGCTCAGACTTGCAGGCAGAAAAGCTCATTAAGTACTAGATGCTCCATCCTCAATGGACTGTATTCAGAGAGGCTGTACATCCATCTTCAGATGACCTGTTACTCAGACCAGGCTTGTCACACCTTGTGAACTGGACTGCAGTGGTCAAGGCCTGCAACATACTAGAAATGTACCTGCTTGAACAGCTTCAACAGCTGCTTGAATTTGCTCTGCTACCAAATTGTGACCCAACTGAAAGAACATTTTTTTCCATTTTCCTTGTTTGCATTGGAGTTTCAGCCCACAGTTGCAATGCAGAGTGAGATAAGCAGAGCTGGTTCCCACAGGTTTCAGGGTGCTGAGAAGGGGATAGGGTAAGCTCTCCAGTGGCTGAGGCACTCCTGCTCTCTGTTTGCCTCTAGGTAACTTGTAAAACTCCTCTTGTACTCTTGAGATAAAATTCTCTGAAAAACCCAAATCTTTGGTGGGAAATTGAGCCTAAGAGTCACTAAGAGTCAATGAGTCTTGGGAGACTTTTAAAAGATAGCCTTTTGCTATCTTTTGGTGGCTGAGAGCACTTCTCATTTATGCATTTCCTCCTGAACACATTGCTTGTAAACATCGTTGATTGTTCCTTTCTAATTCTCTCTTCAAATACAAGAGAAAAATGGAAGTCCCTATTTATCAGTTGTGTATCATTCAATATTTTATACATCTCTGTTACCTCTTCACTGAGGGTGTCCTGTGAGCACCAAAATTGACACAACTACTTATCAAGTCCTATGATACCTCCTTCCCGCCTTCCCTCTCTGCTTCCTGGTGTTTTCAGATCCATGTGACAGTAACTGCTTGTGCTGTGGCTAATTTGGAGAGACTGAGGTGGTGACACAGACCTTCTAGTATGGGTAAGGTACAGAGTTTTGCCTGCTTCTCCCTTAGCAGGAGGTTGAGTTTGGGCCTGTTTCTGGTCCAGTGTTGAAGAACAGTTCAAAAACTGCATTTTTAAGAACACTACTGCTCTGGCACACCTGGTTGAAGTTACCTGTACAGTTCAAAAGAAAGGAAGAGAAGAATAACTGGCACGTAGGCAGGATGGTGACACAAGCCCTGTTTCCTTAGGAACCTAAATTGAAGGGTGCTTCTTTTATGTATACTTTTTGTATGGATTGGTTAGCTAAATGGATCTCTTCAGTTACTGTTTCCTAAACACATGCTGGCTCTGGCTTTCTCTCCTGCCTGAGCTAGAGTGAACGGTTCTATACATAAAGTGTAAACTGGGGGTACGCAGCGAGTGCTTTTTGTGGTGGCCTGTGTCACCTGCAAGATTGCTTGCTACCTTTGCCTCTTCTGTGCTTTTTTAATTTTTGCCATGCGATACTTGGGTATTTTCTCTGGCCTGTGGGCATCCAGAAAAGGAGATTGTGAAGTTAAATGATGTCTTCCAGTGTACATTCCTTCACATTTATCATCCATGATTTTGCTCTGCTATCAGACTGTGTTGTCATCTAGGTTAAGTCCTTGTGGCTTCTCTAAGGGAAGTAATCTTGACTAAACTGAACTGTGTCACACACGGCATGACCAGCAATCCTTCCTGTTTACCTCAGCCCTGTGAGGAATGTAGCCACTATAAACTTGTGATAGCGAAGACTTTGCTCAAGTTCTAAGTGCACATTAAATACCTGACTGCTGCATGTTCATGTATGAAAGCTGAAGCTGTGCTAGACAGACATACAGGAAAGCATGTTTTTCAGCTGTTGCAATCCCCGTGTCCATCAGTTTTTGCTAAGTACAATGCACCATGTTCCTTTACTTTTGGGTTTTTTTCCACAAGACTAGTTCCCAAGGGCCTGGACGAGCTGTTAAGTTTCTGCTTCCAGGAACAAATCCCTGCTTACAGTTGTCTCTAGCTTTGGCAGTCTTTAATAGTTTGGGATGCTGCTGCTCTCTTCCTGACCTTTTCACTGCCTTAGTCTGAATGTCTTTGGAAAATTTAAGGCGTTTCTAAGGAACAATACATAAGGCAATATATTTTATTTATAGTAATTTAAAAAGAGTTCATCCTATCCTATTGTTTGCCTTTCTTCCCCTTTATGTGATGGAAGAGATTTCTACTGCTTCCCCTACTGGAGGAGATTCTGATGGAGCTTCTTACTGCCATATCAAATTTTGTTTTCATTTGGCAGCACCAAATCTATGCAGAAGTCTGAATTAAATTTTGTTGAGTGCCACTGTCAGAAAATGCCAAATTGTGTTTAAGGAGGAGATGTGATTGCAGAATCCCAGTGCTAGTGGGAATTACTGTCACAGCTCTTTCTTTGATCTAAGGAGGTTCCTGATGCTATAGGGAAGGGGTGAGCCTGCCACCATTGAGGTCACCTTTCACATCTTTATTGAGCAGGGCAAACAGACCAGTTTGGAAGGTATGAGTGCTGCACTTTGTGAACCGTGTGATACAGGAGCCTGTGATCTTCTCATGACCTTGTGATTCAGCATCTTACTGGATATGAGGTCAGTTTGTAATTCAGCATCACCACACTTGGCTGCATGACACTGGCTCCAGTCTCACAGGATCCAGAGAAACATGCAGCCACATGAAGCCTCCAGCATTTAAAAATGAACCTGTTCAATGTAAGTGTCAATTTCCCCCCCTTGCTTTTCACATTTCCTAATGCTGTAAAATAAAGAACAGAGCAGCATTGCATCTGTTACCACTGAAATGCTTCAGTGGCCTGTCGCAAGCCTTTCTGGAGTGATTGCGGCTTTAGTCCCTTGAGTTGAGAGCAAGGCTGTATCCTCTGTTATATTCACCCCTGTGAAGCAGCACGTGGGGTGCTATGGGCCAGCTTGTAGTTTTCGCTGTTGGTGTATGATTATATTAGGGCTGGTTTTGTTCAAGTGAATGACTGTTGCAGTTTTGCGACTTGAAAGACATGCCATAGGAGGATGTAGAATAAGTGGACAGGTTGCAACACATCATGTCCCTTAGCCTGTTCCTGAAGCTCCCAAGCTCTAAGGTGCCAGGGAGCGGAACCCTGTTCTAGGGTTGCTGGCAGGAATGAGCTTCAAGAGTGATCTCTGTTCTGTATTAAGCTGACAATGCAGTTGTGCCCAGGATGACTTTTTTCCCCATTGCCATCAACTGGTGGGAAGGAGTTAGTTCCCATACTGTGCTGAGTTGAAACCACTCCAGATCTGTTTTCTTCAGCCTTCTGGTTGCAGTTCATGCTCTACCTTCAGTGTCTTACCCTGTGTTTACTTGTGGAAGCTGATCCTTGTCCTGGTTCGAGTTACGTATGTGATTGTTTATGGTTTGGAAATTTATTTACTTGGAGTGTTTTGCAGAGATCTGGATCTGAAGGACTGGTCTGTTAGAATCGTTTTGGTTGGAAGAGACCCTTGGGATCATTGAGTCCAACCATCAGCCCTACTCTACAAAGTTCTCTCCTACACCAGATCCCTCAACACCACATCTAATCTGCTCTTAAACACAGTCAGGGATGGCGACTTCACCACCTCCTTGGGCAGCTGATTTCAGTGACTGATCACTCTTTCTGAAGGGAGGGTGAGCTGCTGCTTTCAAACGCAACTGTGTCAATGCTGGCCACAACTGAAGCAGGGATAGGAGGAAGCCAGTGGGTGATTGTGGAGGGAGTTGGTTTGTGCTACAGGATTCTGTGCCCCCTTCTTGGGGGGCTGCTTGCTCTTTTCCCTCTGGCTTCCTATAGGAAAGGGTTCCTATTTAAACAACTTTGCTAATAGAAATTAGGCAAATAGACTGTTCTGGATTTAAAAAACAACCTTAAATAGAACTATTATCTGTGTTTGATGCTGTTTAATAGATGTTTTTTCCTGCTAGGTGTAAATCTTCATGGGTGCTGTAGCACTTCAGCAGCATTCACAAGCTAATGAGCTGCTAATTATCAGCCCTGCCCAGGCTAATTAGTTCTGTTAAGAGTGTATTAATCTAGGCAGAGCACTGAGCTAATGCAGCTTTGCTGCTTTTAAGACTTGAGCTGATGCGGTCAAAACTGAGATGTAGATCTCTAACTTTGGCCGTCGGTTCTTCGTGTAGAGGTTCTAGGCACTGTGGTTTCTCTTAGCAGCCATGAGAGCTGTTCTTCTGCCAGTTTCCAGGTCCCAAGAACTCACACACATTTGACAGATTTCCCCAGTTTAAACATACTTACCATGCACTTCCCTTGAGCATGGCAGTACTGTGGGTGGTATTTCAAGGGGGAGAGATTAGAAGGCAGCAGGCTTGGTGTGACAGAAGTCAGCAATGAGACACCCCATTATTGCCCTAGAGGGAATAGAACCCCCCCCCTTCCCTTGAGCTCACATGGGTCAATCCTGTTTGTCAGTAGTTCTACCCTTAAAGTCCTTCTGTATTACCGTGTTTTGCCCAGCGAGTCAGCTGCTTAGAAATAGATCTGCAGATTTGTGATGGTGCAGGATTTAGTATATTTTCTTTTTCTAGTAGGTTGCTTTGTTTTTCTGGGGCTTAAGTTGCCACAGGGTTTCACTTAGGTTCCCAGTTACATTCTAGAGAGAAACTCTATGTGCAGTACTCTGCAGCAGCCTAATAGCATTGATTTTTTTTTTAGGCAAATATCATAATTCTGTTTATGCAGGGAAGCAGGCAAAGCAGCTGCTGTAAAACTCATGGTGATCTGAAATGGAGAGTGCAAGCCATCTGGGAGAAAAAAGCAAACTATTTGAGGCTGATTGGCCTATTTTAATAACCCTTCATTTCTCAACTTTTTCTTCCAGCGCCATGGGAAGCTATACTAAGCATTCCCAAGGTGGCTGTGTTTGTGATGTTAGTCAGTACCACCTCTCAGTGCAGCTTTCTAAAGCTTGGTTAATAAATGGCATCACTTTGGTTCCCCTTTATCTGGTGCCCCATCCTGCCCTCTGCAGGTTCCAGTTCAAGAAGTGATAATACACCGAGTTCACACACGGTGAACAACAGAAACCCCAAAGGGGTGGTGCATACACAATAATGTTGGTGCTAAATGAAGGAGAAAGTAAAATCAAGGGGATTGTGACTGTGAAAGGAGTGATGTGATTAAGATCTGTGAAAAGGCTCTCCTGACATCATGTTTTGCTTTGCTTTACAGGTACTCACCATCACTATGAGCTTATTTCATAGAGGGACTGTAGCTCGCTTGATCACTGGATGTTAAGTCTCCCATCTGAAGGCAGGTTGATTTGGTTCCTTTCTACCACTAAGGATTGTTGTTGGTGAATGTGTTTGCCCCACCATCTCTAAATTAATGGTGTGCCAAGGACAGAGGTGAAGCAACTCTTTCCCTGGATATTGATGTGGTGTCTTCTTAAAGCATCACAACAGCTTGGGCCCGCCGGCAGCAGAGGATATGGAGGCTCTTGAAGTTGATGACATCAGCCCTGCCTTGGAAGTGACTGAAGAGTTTTTCAATAGTTTTGATACTAAGCTTGAAAAGATTGTGCAGCCCTCTGAGGTGTATGGTGTACAGGAGGTGCCTGAACTGGTTGGGCACGAGGTATTTGATCAGATAACAGAGAGCAGGAATCTGAGGAATGTCGCCTCCTTAGCCAAAAGTAGCCTCATCTGGGAACACTGCAAAAATGGCCTCTTGGAAACCAAAGCTCAGACAGCATTCCCTGCCAAAGACCAGCGCATGGTGCAGAGGGGAACGGCTGCTGACAACCTTGCTTGGGCAGGGGAAGGGGAGACCACAGCTTTTAACATCTTCAATATCTGCCAGCGGAGGAGAGACAGGCCTCGCTCGGTGAATGACATCCTGGTGCAGAATGAGGAAGCCTCCACATTCAAGCCAGGACACAACAGGTCACGCTCCGATATCAGCCATGTAAACTGGGGAGTGGTCTTCACGGGCACCTCCTTGCAGCAACCACCTGCGCCTGGTCAGGACAATAACTGCACTCTGCTCTCTTACCTGGCATTAACCAAGGGAAAGGACATCCAAGGAAACACAGGTTTGTGCTGATGCTTTATTTTTCTGTTGATGTGAGAACTTTCATATTTGTTGGTAGAAATCAACAGGGCTCTGTTACCTTTGATATAGCTCTGTCTGCCTGCCTAAGGACGAGTTTTTAAACCAAGCTTGACTTCTCTTCCTTTCATCATTTGAAAAACTAAGCTTGCTTTAGGTTTTGCTTTATTTTGTTCAGTTTGACTCGGGAATAAGTAATTTACTTGTTATGTATTTCTGATAATTTCCTTACCTGATTTTTCCAAACTGAAAAAAAACCCCAACTTTGAATGCTGAAGCTCTTTGGGAGAATGACAAATCCAGACAAAGGCAGCTTTCATAAAAGTTAAAGAGCAGCCGTTTAAAAAGAGGGCATGCAAAGCCTTACTCTAAGCCCTGAGATCTCGGCTGTATTTCCTTGAGAAATTCTGGCTATTCAGTCCATAAACAATTAACAGAAACTCAAGCATTGCCGTTTGTGCCTGTCAACATTGAGGCATCTCTGCCAGCTTCGTCTGGGGTCCAGGAAACCTTGTTACCAGATTGAGGCAGGCGTCTCCAGTGAGCCATGTGGAGCGGTATTTCAGCAAGTGGTACTTTCTCCTTTTCCTTTCTCAAGCACTGCACGGGAAGAGGTCGTGCTCAGGGCTTCGGGAACACTGAACTAGTGTCTTCATCTCCATGATTTATTTTGTACATGCCAGAAGTGGACTGGGCACTTAGGGAGAAGAAATGCAGTTAGTGCCACAAAGGTTTTATAAGCTAAATAAAGGCAGGACTTAACAAAGGAATTTAAAAATCAAAGGGTTGTGAAAGCATGCATGTGTGTGTATGGTGGGGTGGCTCCAGTTATGAATCGGTAGCCTGCTTAGGTTTAAAGCAAGCCTTCTGGCCTAGGTTTTCCAGATAAGTCAGCTCTTCTGGAGCATGAAAAGCAGGTACCTAAATGGTTGTGTTTGTGGATGTGTGCATATATAAATATATATAATGCGTATGTATGTATGTATATATACATACACTAACCTCTAGGTTGTGTTATATTGTGACATAGTTGCTGTATCCCAAAGAAGGGTGCTCTTGGTTTACAAAGACAGGTATACCTACTGTTACTTTCCTTTAGGGAGATATGTTGTTTCCTGCAGAATGGGGTCTCTGGCCTGTGTCCTTCCTGTGGAAGGGATGCACAACAGGAACGTACCCAGAAGCCTGGGGACAGAGTTGTCGGTTTCTGTTAGCTGTGTCTGGGCAGTCTCATGGGTTTAACTTGGCAACTAACATCTTTATATGCTCACAGAAGCACCATTAAAATCTAGCCATTAAAGGTCAATACATGTCCCTGATAGCATTTTAAGCTTAATCTTTTTGGTGCAACTTCCCCATGCAGCCCACAGAAAAAGGAAGAGGTTCTGCCACATATACTGTTCATAATAAGAAATACCTAAGCTATTCTGCATGTAAAGACTTGCTCATGTACTTATTCAGTGGGAGAGATTTCAAGTTGCCACTGAATCCCCAAGCTGCAAGAAGCAAGCTGCCAATCCAGCTGCTGCATGGTCTGCAGCAGGTCTCCCTGCTGTCACTCCAGGGTTTAGGCAACTGCAAGAGTACATTGAGGTACACCCTGATGCATTGCATCTCTATCTGGGGTGAAGCAAATTACATTCTCTCCTCCTTCACACACAAATGGAAGACAGTGTGATATAGCTCTTCATAAAAGGAAGCAAACTGGAAACAATGATATAAGCTTTTCTTCCCCTTCTGGCAAACAAAGAAATTTTACTGGGAAATGCAGTGCTGGGACACCACTGCTTCCAAAGTCAGGGACTGCATACCGCAGTGCCTCACCCCTCCCTGGGGTCTCTTGTCTCTAAGCAAATTGGACTGGAACTGCTGAAGCTTCTGAAAGTGTGGCGAGTCTCAGGCAGGAGGGTGAGATAACCATGACATAGCCATGAGTGGAAAAGAACAGACAAGAGACACTCCACATACAGCTGGATCTAATAGTGGGATTCCTTAAGCTGGGTTGTGTTCAGGATTCAGTAGCTCTGTTGCGGTGTGTACTCATGGTGTGCCACTTCGGTAGTAGCAGTGGAGTTCAGTGGTACTCTTTCCAGCCCCTCAACAGGCACGTGTACTGTTTAAATGCAGTTAATGCAATGATGTTTTTCTCTATACAGCAAAATGAACAAACCATGTTAGTGTGATGTACTCTTTACCATTATGATTTCATGTTAAGCAGTTTGTAGTTATGAGTTATAACTGCAAAGACTTCACATCTATAGTTTTGTGAAGTATAGCAATATTAGCACTCTTAAGAAAAACAGCCATCGACAGATTTCCATGAAAAAACCTGTTGTTTTTTTACTATCTGCTATAGCGCCAGGTATCTCATCACCCATCCTTTCCTCGCTTTCTCTTTGGTGTCAGGAACAAGTCCCGTTGCTGTGTTCAGTGCTGCCAGAAGTGTAGATCTCTTCAAAATGGCTTTTTACAGAAGTGACTCACCGTGATTAAGTTTTTTGATTTCAGAGGTGAACCGAGCAAGGGAAGGAAATGGATTAGTAAGAGTGGCTGAAGAACTTCTCCCAGTACTCACCTGCAGCCCAGCAGCAGTCAGTACCTCCGAGGTGCTCAGCCCAGCACTTTCTCTATTGCTTTTTGCAAAGGTGCAAGGCATTTGTCGGTGTGCCCTCCAAGAGCCTTTCTGCATGGGATGTTTGAAAGCAGTGGTACCTCCTTTGAGGAAGGAGAACTTCCGTGCTCTGAAAATGCACTCTTTTAACCTGTTTCCTTAACCTGTTCTGTTCAGCTGCTGTGCAGGTTTTAGAAGGTAACCATGGTATTTCTTCCCTCTGTGTTCGCAAGGGAGCCTGCTATAGAGTTTGCTGCTACTGTGAGGTGAACTGAGCAGAAAAAAGAAAAGCAAAAGCAAGAAAGTAGATGTTGCAGGTACCTATATCTGAGACTGGTAATTATTCTCCACAAGAGACTGAAAAATGTAATTTAAGGTTGGATAAAAGCTGCTGCAGTGGTTGAAGGAGTCATAGTGGTCACAGCCTGCTGAGACACCCCTTCCCAGGGCTTGAATACAGATTAAATGAATGCATATGAGATACTGAGAGCAACTTCAACCACTCCTATCAGTCCTCACGGTGGTAAAGGACTTCCCTCTGGAGCCTGCAGAGGTCTCCCAGTCCTCTGAGGCTGGCAGAGTTGCTGCATAGATTAATACTTCACAATTTTTTTTTCCTTATCTTCATAGTGTATTTATTACTATGAGCTTATCTGTTCCTGCTGCTTGCTTTTTTATAATACAAATAAAATGAAACTGGATCCTTTCCATGTGCTGTGAAAGAAAAGGATCTGAAAAGAAGCTGTGCCTTTTGGGGCAGTATCTCCTTAAGCCTGCTGGCAAAATAGCTAGTGTACTAGAAGCGAGCTGTGTTTGAGCACTGTCAAGCCATAAGCAGAGCTAGCAAAGAAGGAAGTTGTAAGCATATTCAAGACAGGCTTTTGTATTTCTGGGCATGTGGCCTGGCAAACAAAGGCAGAATGCTGCTTCTGTAGTGTTCAGCGAAAGCTTGCTTAGATCATAAAAACACAATGTGTAAGCAGTTATCTTTGATAGTCATGTGGATGTTTTCATTCAAACACAGGCACTCCCAAGAGTGTGGGTGCTATTGTACTTTCCCCGGGTAGTTGTTTTGTTTGCCTGCCATACCTGTGAGCTTGGGGAACTCCAGAGCTGTCGGTGCATGGAGCACCTGCACGCTGACTAACTCTCCTCACTGCAGAAGGCTGACTCCTGCCCCTCTCCAACAAGCAGTGATGGAGGTGCTCAGCCAGCCCCATTCGTTTTGACAGTATGCTCTGCCAGGAAGCTGAGCCTAATGGGGTCACTTTGCAGCACTGTGGCATGGCAAAATACCAGAGAAAGGTGACTGTCTTATAACTGGTCACACAGGCCCACTCTCTAATGTGTCTGAGGCCAGGATTTCACCTTCTTCCTTCAACAGAAGTGATTAAAAAAACCCACTTTTTTTCTCTCCCCTTGCCCCACCCTTCCCAACTTTTTATCTAGCTGGCAGCCTAGCTCCCCAAAGTTTGGGACATTTTGAAGGTATGATGTACCCAGAGTTTGTGCAGGAGATATTTCAAGAGAGGTTTGGACCCCTCTTTGTATAACTCTTGTACATACTACATACTTTTCCAGCGTGTTTTTGTGGAGGTGAGGCATCTAAATCTGTATTCATGAGCAACACACCACTGAGTCACAGGCTGGGCAGTAGGGGTGACCCTTGAGTTCTGAGTAGTCATTTTACAGTGCTTTTTTCTCTTATTCTGGCAACCACACAGACTTTATGTTAGGGTGTTTTATTTGTTTGCCACATATCCTCACCTTCAGCAGTGGTAGTGGTGGCTGATATTGGCTGTGTCCCTGTGACATTGACTCATGCACCATTTAGTGGTACATACCAGTGTGTTGAGCAGCTTGGTGGTGGTGGGTCACAGCAGCAGACAGCAGTGCCACCAATTGCTGCTTTTGTTATTCTGCTCAGGGAGGAGCTACAAAGAGAGCAAGCAGAAAAAGGGCAGTGTGGCAGGTAAGGGAGCTGATGCAGAGGTGGAGGTGGCCAGAGATCCTGAGAGGTGTGAAACACTGAAGGTGTGGCATGATGCCTTTATGCTTCCCCGCTGAGGGTAGAGCCTTGCTCCTGACCCATCTACCAGGGTGGTTTCTGAAGCCAAATTGCCATTTGTGATTTTGCAAAAATAGCCCTGTAGCACTGTCTTTTGTCTGTGTTATGTAGAAGCTGCACAGCCTGGGCAGACCAACAGGCTGGTAATTGCCATTGGGATGGCAGAACATTATAGATCCGTGGTGTTATGCAGAAGATAATGGTGCTGCCATCCAGGAGGCAGATGTGTGGAAACAACACTTCTGCACCTTCCTCTCTGGAGAGCAGGAAGCCTCAAACCACTTGGAAATAATCCCAGAGGTATGAAGCCAGTTGGAGAACCAACGCGCCCTCTGTGGCCAATTTATTTTCGACTTTAAAAGGTAGTTAAGAGGAAGGTAGCTGTACTGTAGAGATTTGAGGCCTTTCAAGACATAAGGAGGCGAAAATGTTATTTAAAACCCAGTGTTAGTTGGATACCCTCCACTGCAGGGGACTGTAAGTGCCAGGAATTGTCTGTGCATCTGGCAAGAGATAGCCCCTTTTTCCAGGTGGTTACGGCTCAAGTACACCACATAGTGAGATTCCCAAGGAGGGTTAGTAGGGACAAACAGAGGAGAGGCGCTTTGCCCAAGATTAAATGGGAATATAATTTGGATCACCTAATTTCAATTCATCTGCTGGATGATACTTCCCCTCTATATCTTCTGGCTAATTTGAGGACTACTGCAGCCTCACTCCCGATTGCCCTTTGGGCTTGGGCACCCTCCGAGCTGGAAGGGCCATGGAGGGCTGGCAGAGAGCAGCCGTAACGGAGGGCATGAGGTTAGGCAGCTGCCTCAGGTGGAGGGAAATGTGACATACTCCCTCCCTTGCCTGGAAAGGTGCAGAGTGATGGAGAGGGGAGTGTGGGGAGAGGCGATGAGGAAGTCACGTAAATTCATGCAGGAGGATTACAGTAAGCAGCACTGATGAGTTTGGTTGTGAAGCTGTTATGGTTGGGAGGGTTAGTCTTTATGGAAATTCTTGCTCTGGAGTTACAACATTCCATAAAGCTAATGAACAGAGTTTTCATTTCCTGGGGCAGTGCTGATTACTTCCAGTGATGTTGTGATGACTTTGATAACTGAATTTTCAGGTTAGTTGCTATTGTTCCCTTAGTGGTGTCAGTTAACTCTCCTAACTGACCCTGTTTCCATAGCTTCAACAATCACCTTATACCTGTTCTTCATTCTTTTTAAAGATGAATTGAGTAAATTTATTTTAAAAAATCAGTAAATCCATCTTCATTTGATACTCTTGCTTCTTTTGCAAGTCCTGCTTTTAGATGCATCTCCTAGCTGGTGGTAGGTAGCCGTCTCTTTCATCTCATTATACATCTGTCTCTTCCCAAGTTGAGTCCTGTTCTGGGTTGGTCTGGCACTTTGAATCCAGCCTCCTTCTCCACTGCCCCCTTGGTGCAGGCATTGTGTCAGTATGCACAGGGTGCTGGCGGTCTGCTCAGCAAACACTGTACAAGCGTTCAACTTGCTGCACAGGAGCAGAAAGGACTGGATGCGGTAACTGGGCAGTCAGGATCCTGTAGACTTAAGCAGAGTCTCTCATGCGTTTCTCATACAATGCCACACCAACATTGAAAGGAAAGACATAAAGAATAATTTGTTCAGGTTCTTCATCCATCAGTTTAGGCAGTTCATTCAGTGGGGAGCTTACTTTTGGTGAACAGCTAAGCCCACCTCACTAGCAATGCATAAATCTAAAAGTCAGAGTTTGCAAGGTCAGCATCTTCAAATCAGGTTTTGCTTTTCCTAAGGAAGATGAAAGAGATTGAATGCCCTTCTGGTAGGGAGAGATTTTGTTTCTTTATATAAATTACTGCAAACTGCTGCCTAGTTAGAAATCCCATTGCTGCAGTAGTCCCCTGAAAAGAGGTGGCATTGGGAAAAGAGGCCAGATTTGGCTCCAGGACAGCCATCTGCTGGGAATTTGTGGCTAAATATCAATGCTATTACTTCAGGACCAAGTGGAATCAGATATACTTGACTGAAAGTATAATAAAGCCTGATCTTTGCAGATCCCATCTGCAAAGCCAGCTGGGAAAACAGCTGACAAAAAAAAGACTACATCTTTAAGTAGGAGGGAAGTGGACGTTGTGGATCAGAGTCACAGTGGCTGAGGCAGTGTTTGTCCCTGATCCAGGAAATGCCATCAAGCAGGTGACTGGCCCAACGCAATTTGAGAGGATTTTACGTCCTAAAGGTGTCTGCTAAGTTCTGTGGAAATCAAAGAGGAGGACTATTGACAAATATTCTGTAACTTACGCTCATCTCTTACTAAGCAGTAGAGAACCCAGAGAGGAGTACCACCCCTCAGAAACCAGGCATCTCTGCATCTCTTTTCCAAGTTACTTGGTATTACTGTCATCAGAAATGTTTCAGTGGTGGAAAACAGGGCAAATTGTCCTGCCATACCAACAGGCACAGTCAGTTTTTCAGGAGCATGTGTCTTCTGAACATGCTGAGATGACACTGGGGCTCCCTCTCCCACAGTGCCGGTTACACCAATTGCCCCCACGTATGGAAAGGGGTAGGGTATGTGCTTGGTGCAGAGTTCCTGTCTGGGACAAGTGGACAATTCCCAAAGGAGGGGAGAGGCAATGAGGAAGATACTGCCCTGTCCCCAGCTGCTGAGTCTCTCTTTGTTTCCTTCAACCTCCTTTCTCCTCTTCCCTTGAAATTGGAACTCCAAATGGCTCAGGCGTGGGCCATTTACTGTGATTATTTCCCTTTTTTCACTCTTCCTCAATTTACTCTCCCTGTCCCTGTAGGAAGGAAAGAAGATGTGGTTTCTTTTAGGAAGGTGGATGGAGAGATGGTAGCATTTGCTGTCTGAGTGGCAAGGTATTATCTGGCACACTGCACGTTGAGGAGATAAAGGAGCGGAGGGTTGCAAGGCGTGTGTGTCTGTGTAGCATATGAATTCAACCTGTCTCTGCCGGCATCCATTGCCCTGACCTAAACAGTACAAGGCCTTTGTATTTTGATCCAGTTGGCTGCTGATTCTGTCCCAGTTAGTGAAAATCAGTGGAGCTGATTCATGGTAGCTTGAAGGGAAGGAGTGGGGTGAAGGAGGGAGAGGAGGGTACCTCTGTGAAAGGCAGGGAGAGATAGCCTTTCTCTAATTCAACAAAAGGCAAGCAAACCTGTGCGCAGATGAAGGGGGGGTGGCTGGGGGAAGGTTACGAGTTGTCTTATTATGGAGAAGCTTGAACTGTCATCTGTACTTGATGGAAGCGAGAGAGATTGCAGTTGGAGCTGCAGAAGCGCTGCTTCCCTGATTGGATTAATAGAAAGGGAAGATGACTCTAGAATGGCTGCCCATTATCTGCACTACAAAGGGATTAGTGTGGGTTTCAGAGAAATTAATGGCTTTTGAGTTAGTGCAGAAATACTAATGAATGTCAGTGCCAGACATGTACAGTGAGCAAAATTGGTTCTCTTTTAGTGTGTATGTGTGTATCTGTCCCTTTGGGGGATTAAAATGTGCTTTTTCTGTACCATTTTGAGTTTTCTATTAGGCTTTCAGTTTTCATATTTAGCTGAACTACTCTCGAGTAGCTTATTTGTTGTCAAAGTATAGTTATATTTGTTTCTTTTCCACCATTTAAGACCTAGTGTCAAAGTAGCAATTTTTTAATTGTTGTTTTGATTTCAGACATACATGAAGGAAATCTTTGTAGGCAAAGTGTAAATGCAGGCTCCATTCTGAGTAAGTAGGTGATGTGGAAAGGCTGAGGCTGAACTAGCAAGACAAAATTGAAATGCATCCTTTTTTGTTAGTGGGAGGTAGCATCCTTTCCCCGTTTTTAACCCTCATGAGGTTTGCATACTCACATTAAATATACCAAACAATTAATTCTCATGTATGTGAAAGTTTAACTGAAACTTGTCTACTTAGTCCTTATAAATCCTTAAAGCTGGTCTTCACTGAAGAGCCAGCCGAAGCTTTTACACTTCTGCTATCCTCAGTTCTTCGCCTGCCCACACATGGAACTGTCACAACCAACTACAGCAGTGCTTTCAGCCAAGGACAGGAGCCTCTCCTTCGACTGTAGGTTGCAGTCCAAGTTCTGCTTTCTCACCAGTTGGTGTCAGAAGCCCCTTGGACTGTAACGAAGTCCCTCAAGTACTCATAGTCACCAACCTTCCTTGTGCACCTTGGATGATAGACAGACTCACCCATTAGTCAGTGGTGGTACAAACAGCTTGGCTAGCAATCTTGGCCATATTAGCCAGGAAGTGCAGTGCAGGTGGGGACGCAGTAACTTCTATACAGGCTCATCTTTGGCTTTTTGTTCCCAAGCTTTGTCAAACCCAGATGCTTCTGTCTTTTAGCTCTGTGTTGAAGACTTCCTATATATACTTGGAGGTGGTCATGTCTAAAACTTGTTAGAGCATGGCCTGAGTGGTAACTGGTTAAGCTGAGGCAGTAAAAATCTTTTGCACCTCCATCTGTCTACCCTATCTTTCCTTCAAGGGCTGTCAGCCTGAGGGCAGAAATCACAAGTCAAACAGCTCCTGTATTGCTGCAGTTTGTAACACAGTGTGTTAAAGGTCAACTGATGCTGATTTTATTTTGACTTAATTGTGCCGGGCAGTGGATGGGGAGCTTTTCCCAGGTGGCTGCCTTGTTCCCTGCATTGGGAACAGCAGTCCCCAAGGGAAATGGACAGCCACAGGCAGAAACCTCTTCACTTGTGTCTGTTAGTTCTGCCACTGTTTGTAAGTCAAGACCCATCACAGGTACCCTTTTGTTATGTGACAGGGATGAAGAAAATTTCCCTCGACTTCGCGTTGGGCCAAGGTTTATGAAGGAGTCTGCTCTGCAGCACCGGAAGTGCTGAGTCGCTTAGATATATCTGTTCGAGTCTGGGCAGCCTCTTACTTTTCTTTTTTGGTTGTGTCTGCTGTTCCTGAGCTTGTTTCTCATAAATTAGCAAAGCTCCTCTCTAGTAAACAGAACTTGCAAAATGTTCTGGTCCTGGTTTGTGCTGAAATGTGGTAGGAAGCTGCTGTTGCTGGGCTCGGTTATGCATTCCCTGTGTCCTGGGTAAGTCCAGGTGCCAGGTGCAGTGCGTGGCTGCTGGCAGCAGGGTTGTTCTGGCTGGTTCCAGCGCAGTGCCCCTCAGCCACAGGTGGGACCTCTCTGTCAGAGCGTGTTTCAGAAGGGACAAAGTACTGCATGGCAGTTTGAGGAGCGAGAAAGAGAGTGTGAGGAGCAGCCCAGGGTCAGAGGAGGAGAAGGTGCTGAGGGCGCCTGGGCACAGATTCACCTGAGATGCTGGGGAAGACCAAGTATCTCCCAAGTATCTCCACATCTCCCATGTGGAACCTTATGCTGGAGAAAGTGGAGATTTCCTGAAGGAACTGTGGCCATGGAGAGCTCACTCAGGAGCAGGTTCATCCTGAATGACTACAGCCCCTTGAGAGGATCCACACTGGAGCAGGAGAAAAGTGTGAGGAGGAAGCAGCAGCAGAGAGGAAGAGACCATGGCCCCCTGTTGCTCATCCCTCTGCGCTGCTTGGGGCAGGGGGGAAGTAGAAAGGGTTGTCCGTGAAAGCATGAAGTTGAGCATGGGAAAGAGAGGGGCAGGAGGGGAAGATGGTCTTTTAATTTCAATTTGTTTCTCTCTGTCAAAATCTATTGTAATTGGCAGAGTAGGCTACTTGATAATATTGTACTCTTCAGGACTAGATTCTGTAAGACTTGCGGTGTTCTGTTGCTCTGTTGCTATTCTTCTGGATAATGTCAGGAAAATGGCTTTGTTTCTCTGTCCCTCTATTTCCTTGTCCCCTTGTTGTAAAGTGTTTTGGTACCTCTGGGTGAAATAGTGCTGTATGCTCGTTGGCTCGGATGTAGAGTCCGTGCTTGTGTTTGAGGATTTTACCCTTTGGGGTGAAGACTATTTCTGTAACCCTATCCTCCAGATATATCATGAGTGGGTGGGAGAGATGTGTAAACCAGAATGATGTAGCAATTTGAGATGACTATTTAAAAATAATTAATGGTAACATTCTCGTTTTGTTTCCTCCAGAACACAAGCCAATGTTCCCAAATATTCTGAAGAAGGGATACTTAGAAATTAGAAGAGAGAATGACAGCTACTGGCAAACCTGTTATGCTGAGCTCTCCCCGTACAAACTGTACCTGTATTGCTTGGACAGCAGTGGCAACCAGACTCTTCCCACCGTGTATCCCCTCATGCATTTTCAAAGGGTCACTGTTACTGGTTGCATTGAAACCAAGGTGGTGGACACTGTCCTGTCAGACAACTCACAGCTACAGCTGAAGGCGGAGTCCTCATGGGAGGCTTTGGACTGGGGACAGAAACTCTGGGAAGCGGTGCGTGCTTCTGTGCCTGCTTTCACAAGACAGCAGGAAAAACTGGAGAACATGCCAAAGCCTGAAAATAACAGTGACCTTTCTCAAACCAATGGATTGTTAGAGAAGCCCGTGGAGCTCTTGCTATCCATGAATTTGACTGGAAACACTAAAGAGTACCAAAATATTATCAAATCAGGGACTCTTTATAGGTTAACAGTCCAGAATAACTGGAAGGCATTTACTTTTGTCTTGAACAGGTCTTATCTCATGGCATTCCAACCGGGTAGGCTTGATGAAGATCCTCTACTGAGCTACAATGTCGATGTGTGCTTGTCAGTCCAAACAGATACTCAGGATGGCTGTGACTCTTGCTTTCAGGTCATTTTTCCTCAAGATGTCCTCCGCCTGCGTGCAGAGACCCGTCAGAGGGCCCGGGAGTGGATGGAGGCGCTGAGAGCAGCAGCCAATGCTACTAGAGGTTTAACTCAGAACCCACAGGTCACGCTTAGGAACAAACCTGGAGATCGGCCCTTTGGAAATGATCTTAGAAAAAGCAAGCGCCAGTCTGTGACCACCAGCTTCCTGAGCATCCTGACCACTCTGTCCCTAGAGAGAGGGCTCACAGTTCAGAGTTTCAAGTGTGCAGGTAAGCAACCAGACTGTGGCATCTGCATCTACTCCTCTTCTGCAAGTTAAAAAAAACAACAAAGCCACTTGGAAGAGCATGTATGTGGTTTAGCAGCACACAGCTGTCCCTTGCCTCCCACTATGGCCATAGACATTTTGGTGTGTTAGCCTTTCTTTGTTCTCTGTAAAATGTGGAGAAAAGCCTATGGGATATTTAGGGATTCACCTGCATTTCATAAGCAATGCTGAAACACAAGATCCTGCACGGGTAACTTAACAGCACTAATGGGCTAGGGCTGCCCTAACAAGGTGGCCGAGCTATTTTCTTCCTTCAGGATGCTGGAAAGGTGCTCCAGAATCAAAGGGATTTGAATTCTGGATACAATGCAACTTTCAGACTTCTAGCAATTTTGTTTCCTTTTATTACTGTGTCTCCTTTTTGGAGCTCAGTTTTAGCTCTATGTGACTTTGTGTGGGTGGACCTGCTGGCTAACCTTGAATCCCTTCCAGGGAAAACATGAGGCCCAGAGGTACTGGGTTGCCCTCAGAACTGGCTGTGGATACAGCTGGGTTCATCCTGTTCTGAAGTCATCCGCAGGTGATGTTCCTACTCACCTCTCCACAGTGCATTGCACTCACCTGGTAGCCAGAGCATCTTGAAGGTTGGCCTCACTGCAGTTAGTGATTTGGTCACAAAATGAGGGCTTCAGGTCTGTTCTTGGACACAAACTCTATGTGACTTCATGTCCATTTTGCCTGGGAGTCATTATGTGCAAAATGACTGCTGAAATTTGAAGGTGCCTGGGATCTGTGATAACTCTGATTACCTGAAGGCTATTGGGTAATGGTCATGTCTTACCTTTAAGGGTAGTTGTGAGAGTGAAAGCTGCAGGGAGACTGGGAATGGGTCAAACAAGTATCTCCAAGATAGATCCAGCCCTTTGTGTTACCCAGCAGGCAGCCTTGTGAAGCTCAAGCAGACAGCTGAATCGACAGCCCCATTTTAAGATCATGTCCCAGACAACATTAAAACTTTACTCCTTTCTCCTTATTTATTTTAATTAAAAAATCAGTAAAGGAAAATTTTGTAACCTTGCTTCATAGAATCATATTCATCCTCTGACCGAGGTCCAGGAGCTTCCAGTGAGCATTTCCTCGTCAATAATAGGATCAGGTCCTTGGATGGCAACAAAAAGCATGTCTCCAATGTGAAATAGATTTTAATCTTGCATTATATAGGATGGGAGCAAATTCATCTGTGGGAAAGGATGGATTTCCACTCCGAAACATGGGGACAATTCATCTGCACTCACTTACTTGTTCCCAACAGAAACAAGGAGCTCTGATCACGTCAGGGTTGCATGGTGTCTTTCGCTAATATACAGCCATTCTCAGTGCTCTTGTGATCTCATTTTAGTCTGCAAAACAAACACTCTCGTGCAGAGAAATGTGAGTTGTGGAGGGTCGGTGAGAAGCAGATCACTGGGATTCCCTGTCCCTGAGAACGGGGATACACAGCACTTCGGCAGGAGCAGACCCTTTGACGTCTGCCAGAGGCGACCCTTAGAGTTGAGAGTCGGCTGGAACTTCTAGCTGTTTCTGTGGTGCAAAGAAGTGTCTAATCGTAATTATAACTGGGAGAAACTGGGGAAAGTTGTCTGGCTGAGAAAAGTTTGTGCTGAGGAGGCTTTGGAGGCACACCAGCGAGCTGAGACTCTGTCCTTGTACCTTGCTCCCTGCAGGCGGTTTGCGCTGTTCCCTGGCATGGGCTGCTGTTTAACCTAGGGGGCCTGCTCTCGGTAATTACAATGTGCAGGCATTGAGAGCGGTTTTCCCCAGGGCTGCTGGGAGGGGTACGCTTGGAAAAGGGTGAGGAAGGGGGAGGAAGAAAAGTTTTGCTGTGAATTCTTCAGCCATTTAGTGCAAATTCCTGTAATTACCGTCTTTGTGTCCTGTCCCAATGGCACATAATACAGCAGAAGCCTTTCCTAATTGAGACCTTACAGGAGGTACAAATCCCTCCTTTGTTCGGCCTGACAAATTAGTGCCAGAAAGTGGCAAGGTCCGAGTGGGAATCAAAGGCAAGCAACACAAAGATGGAACTTAAGGCTACAGTAATAACCCTCTCTAGTCCTGCAGGGGTGGGAGGGAAGGAAAAGTAATGACCAATGAAAAATGAAGGGGTTTTTTGTTATAAATTCCCTTGACATGACAGCACCTCAGGGCTGCTTTATTTATTTAGGAAAAGTGATTAAATAGTAATACAACAGGACAGACCATTGTCTCTCAGGCTACCCCCCTTCCTACAGCCCCCTGCTGTCTTGGCTAATTGATTGACAATGAACCTCTGATAAAGAAGGGTGTTGGGAGGACCTGATGGGGACATGGGGTTTGGGTTTTGGTTTTTTTTTTCATTTTCTCTTTGCAGTCTTTGTGGGGTTCCCCTCCCCGATTTTTTTTTTGTTGTTGTTGTTTTCTGTTTGAAATGCCCTCTGCTCTCCCCCTTTCCTTTTCTCCCTTAGTAAAAGCTTTTCAAGGGGCTGCTCCCAGACAAACAGCTGACACTCACAAACAGGTAGGGAAGAGTACAAATGTCTGTGCCTCACTATTGACAAGTTTATCTTGGAGTCTGACTAGCACTTTTCAATGCCTGATACAAGCCAGGGTGGTGGTGTCACATGTAGGGCCCACATAGGGCAGGGGGGACCAACTGTTGATAAGCTGGAGTCAGAAGGGCAGCTTGAAAAAAGTTTTCTTTTGCTTGATGAGCAGATACAAAAGCTTCTCTCCACATTTTGAACTCTTTGTCTTACTGCAGAGGGCAGGGCATTGTTTCTCATAATTTCAAAAAATGAACAAATAGGCCACTGATTAACACCAGAGAGGCATGTTTTTTATGAACATGTTTACCTTTGCTGCCATTATTTATATTTTTGGCTTGGAACATTTTGGAACATGGGGTCAACAAGAAACTGCTGGCACTGGAATGGCAGCCTCCTCTGTCCTTTGCATGGTTCATATAACTGCAGTCTTGAACTTGCTCTGGTTTTGGGGTACAGCAATGTTTCTGTGGGAAGTGTTTGGAGCTCTGAGCAAGAGTGGCATTTGTGAGTGTCGATCTGCTCAGGTGGGACTTTGGAGGGACCTACCCCTTGTCTTTAAATGGGTATGAAGTGAAAGTTGGTTGCAAGTCCAAGCTGGTGAATATCAGATTTTATGATTTGTTCTTTAATATGAGAGAAATGATAGATATGCATCATGTTAGGATGACCTCTTGTTGGGTGGTTATGTTGTTCTTTTTTATGTCTTTATTTCACCTAGATTCAAGAGAAGTCTCCAAACCGTTCATGTTACAAAATTGGGATAAGATGGCTTCCATCAAAAGACGTGTTTGGCAAGTGCAGCATCTTGCAGACACGGTAGTTGCAACAAAGTTGGTTGCTGTTCTGTCTCTCTATTGGGCCATTTATGGGCTCCTGGGGAAAGGCAGGTGTTTCTCCTGGAGCAGCTCTCCTGGAGGTCACTAAGGAGTAAATATCCTCATCTGCCCTTTGCTATTGCTATTGCCCTTGGTGTGTGCCTTCTTGTTTCCATAGATGGGGAAGACAAACAGCTTCTGCCCCTTACCTCTTGTTTTCGCATTGCTCCTGTCCTTCCTGTCTTCCTTTTCACCTTTAATTTTTTTCTCTCCCTGTCCTCTGCTAAAACCAGCATTTTCTCAGAGAAGTCAGTTGTGTCTGCCAGGAACTCTTGTTGCTTAGGCAGCAAGTACTAATGTATGTGGGAGTTTCTGCTTTCTGCAAAATGTACTCTACACCCTTTGTGTGACTTTCCTTGCTTCTCTTCTGGGGTGCCTTCAGTCTTCTCCTCCCTACTTTCTCCATGTTTTGCCAAAATGATAAATACTGCTATTAGGGCTCCCCTGACTTGGCTGGCTGAGCTGAACACTAGGTGCAGAGAAAGCCAAGGTTAGTAAATGGGCTATTTCCTGAGCTTGCAGCCCTGTCAAATCAAGCAGCAGGTGGAAGACTGTTGGCTTTCAAGGAGTCATTCTGCCTCTAGTGCTGTGATCTTGTGTGTAGATGGGGGCCAGTCCACTGCATCATGACCAGCTCCTGCAGCCTCTGCTCTAGCTCACTGCGCTGGTCTGAAACCAGCCCCTGCTGAGGTAAAAGTAAAGTTTCTTTTTTTTTTACCCTTCCCCCTGGATGAAAAGAAAGTATTTTCCTAAGAGCTTGCAAGCCAGCAAGTAGGATGGAAGGAATAAAAAAAAAAAAAAGGAAAAAAACATTAGGCAGGTTCAATGTCGCTTTGTTCAACTTCACAAAAAGCCATATAGTTGAATCTTCTCAAATCTAGGTAGTTGAAAAGCATGGGTGCTCCTTCCTTGAATTTAGCAAATACTTTGCTAACTGTCATCACACCCAACACCTATTTGTAGCATGTCACTGAAATAAAAATACTAGGGGACAAATCTTGGCAGACATAGCACAATAATAAAATACCAGAAGGTCCTTTGGAAGCTTGTCAACACTCTTGTTACATTTTTAGTCCAAAATAACAATTGTTCTCACCTGTCCAGGGCTTTTAGGATTGTGCTTTCTAAGTGCTGTGTATGTTTTGTGCTTGATTTCATCTCAATTGATCTCTTTGTTCCAAGACTTCAGCAGCTTTTTGCCTTCCCTATTTTTGAGAATCTGTAAAATCCTTTGAGAATATGTTTTGCGCTGTAAAGGTTTTATTGTTTAAGTATCTTCACTTTAAACCACAGTCCTACAGTCTTATATGTGACTTTCAGGCTGGTTGTATTGATTCAAAAGTAAAACTTCCACTAGTAACAGTGGTATTTCTAAAGTCTTACTCTTTGCTAGCCAAAACCAACTGAGTAGAAGCAGCAGCATCTGTGTCCAAATTAGTATTTGGAAAATACACCATGTCTAAACAAGGCCACTGACTTGTTGGGAGGAGCTGGGGGAAGGTTTTCAGACAGGGGTGACGACTTTGTGTGGCGAGGAGTACTTCATTTGCAGTGGACCTACATGTTTCAAAATACAAGGTTGTTGGTCCACAGTGCTTTGCCACGTGACAGCACTTGTTTAGGCAAAGATCAGAAGATACCAGATGGTATCTCATTCACTTGCTTGAGTTGATTAAACCTGTTATTAGTGATCAGTTATGATCACAAAAAAACATTTAATCTTCAGTGGTAAGGTGAACGAGCTCTTCATTCCAGTTTTAACATGGTTTGACTAGGGGAATTGACAGTGAAAGCTATTAGCTTTTTGATAGAATGCTAGCTCCCTCACCTTGCTGGACTTGGCTGGCACCTTCACAGAGTAGGATTTTCACCTTCATGGGATTTGGTTTGAGGTTGGCCTGCTGACTTCCCAGAAAGACAGTTTAGAAACCAGTTTGGTGCCTGGCCTGCACCCTGATGTGCACTTTGCAACCCTTAGCTGGTGTTTTACAGCAGTGTATGCCTCATCCCTGCAGGCAGAACAGCTCATACAAATGTCTTGGCTGATGAACTCCATACTTCTCCTGGCAGGTTTAAAGGGCACCTGTGCTGCCTGTATGGGGATAGGTGATCCTGTTACTGTAAACTGCATCTGCCTCTGTGAGCAACTCTTCAGGTTTTCAGTATGTTCTTATTTTTTTCTTTTACTTTTTCTTTTTTTTTTCCCAATTATAAATAAAATATTTGTGCTTATTTCTTTTACTGTTATGAGCTTAGTTCTGCTGCATGTGAGCATGTCTCTACTCACAGTGTAGACTTACGTTTGTCCTTGGCTGTGCCTTGTTTCTCCCTGACTTGTGGGTGGTATTAGTTCCCCCACTCCCAAAGAAAACTCCTAGTTGCTTGGGAACTTTTTGGTCCATTTATTGCGTGAAGCCAGTCTTGATGAATCTTTTGGCATAAAGTTTAAAGAAGGAGGATGCCAAAAACAGGGAGTCTAAATACACAAGTCTCACCTTTGTTGGGATGGAAAAAGCTACATCTGGACAAAAGGAAGAGTTTGCAGACCTGAAAACTCCAACACACACAGACACCCACATTTCTTCTCTGGAAAACTCAGAGGCTCGTCATGATTTATGTTACAAGACACAGCTTTATCTGCTGGGCTAGCATCTTTTAAATCAGTCATGCCAGCTTTTGCTGGTGAAGGCCTTGCCCTCACAGGCGCAGGCAGGGTATATCTGCACAATGCGTTTTTCTGCAGCTGCAGTTTATATCAGGTCCCTGAGCTGTTTTGGGATATGATGGTTAATTCAGTTTCCTAAGGAAAACTCAGTGTCCAAAGAAAATAAAGATTGTGCTGTAATGCTGTTTGCTCATAGCTTTACCCCTGCCCCATGAGATTTGAATCTACCCAACTGCTTTAACAAAATTTGATAGAAGAGAGGAGGTGGCAAACGTGTGGGAATCTTAGAGGCTTCACAGAAGCCAGTATCATAGGGAAACCTTATTAATGCTGCTCTGGAAAAATTAGTGATGTGCACTGTGCGTTTGCTCAGCATCGGAGCATCCATGCAGGTGTTCGGGTTGGAGGGACAAATGCAAAAGGCAAATGGCTGCTTTAGGTCCACTACCACAAAACTAGGGTGTTTGTGTGTGTGTTGGCAGGGCTCCCCTGGAGTTCTGTCACATGCCAAACCGGCATGTTTCTGACAAAACTATAACATGTGGATCAGATAAGGGGCAATGTAAAAGAAGTTGCAGAAAAAACCACAGGCCAACTGGTGGGAAGGTTCCAGGATCTGAGTCTGACCAATAGACTCTGATACATACCTGTGCTGCTTAAATCTCAATAGTGCACATGCCCAAGGTAGTGAAGTGTGACCAGGAAGAAATTCAGCCAAATAGCATTGGCAAAAATATACACACATACTTACTACACGATTGTTCCTTGTGTTAAACTGGGGTACAAAACCAGATGTGTATCCAAACAGAAACAGAGGTGATTATTTCTAGGTATGTTAATAGCTGCTGTATCAATTAAATGAAACTTGGCAAACCAGGTAGCTTTCAGAGTAAATGAGTGAGCAGGGCAGGGGTAAGTGGTCTTCAAACTAACTGTGGAGCAGAAACGAAAACTAAGTAGAGACTCCTTTTGCTAAATGACCTGGCCACAGTTGAGGACACTGACACCAGCATTTGCTCTGATCGCACAAATGGCTGGCCTACTCTTTGCTCTGCTCTCGTCTGCCTTCTCAGTGTATAAAATGAAGCATGAGTGTAATCAACTGCAGGAATGGGCATCTCATTATTAACTGTGCTCAAATTATCTACTTACTCCTAGCTGGCAGACTTCAAGGGCTGGCCCAGAAAGTGTGTTCAGTTCCCATCCCTGACTAAAGAGCTGGTGAATTACTGAATCCTGCCAATAGGTCATTTCACAGGAGCTCCTGTTCCCTTCTGTCAGACAGCACTTCAGAGTCTCAGCAAAGTGTCAGATACTGCACAGAAAAATTCTATAAGGACACAGGAGAAAGAACAGCAAATTAGCTTGAGGTATATGGGGTTATTTTTTAGTGCTGCTGTCCTGGGAACGGGGAGAAAGGAGTTGAAAGGTTGTACTAAGTGAATGCAAACTGGCCACATGTTAAAGGATTCACAAACTATAACTGTGTGTGAAGTTAGTCTTCATAGCTGTTTGTAATTCCCTTGGAGCAAGTTCTCTGGGAGAATGGTGTCTCAGCCCTTCTCAGCATTTGACATTAAAGGTAATAAAACCTGAATTTCTGGTGAAATTCAAGAGGGAAAATCTAAGCAAATAAAAAGCTAGTTTCCAAAAGTGTAGATATGTGCAGCCATTTGACATATTGTTTTTTAAGTTCCAATTTATTGACAAAGTGTTGTTCTTGACTTGTATGCTTGGTCTGTGTATATATACTTTGACATTTATGTTTTTTCAGTGTTATATTTGCAAGCTTAACTACTTGTAGTTTATTGAGAAGGCAGAATATAAGCTGTGTAACCTGCAGTGTATTTGTGTGCTCTCTTCTACAATGCATAAGTATAATACACACACGCAGAATGTTGCATA
Source organism: Jacana jacana (assembly GCA_013400555.1). NCBI lineage: Eukaryota > Metazoa > Chordata > Aves > Charadriiformes > Jacanidae > Jacana > Jacana jacana. Next base: position 65,245 of record VZTM01012099.1, on the reverse strand, counting down.
CACACATACATGTGCTGTCACCTGGCTTGTTTTCACCAGGGATTTTTTTTTTTTCTTGATTGTTCATCTTCTTGCAGAGGGCCTCAGCTCTGTGTGTTCAGCATGACTGATGCTAAAGGGTCTTGTTTACTTCGCCTACCCCAGCAGTCTAAATATTGGATGTCTACGCTAATCCAATCTTCACTGATTGGAAGAAAGCCTGGCTGCTTAGGGGATGATTCATCTTGTCTGCCTTGGAGAGATGGTCTGCGGCAGTGAGCCTGTGAGACGTCACTAGTAGGATGGGGTGGGTCACTCTTTGGAGTGGCCTATCTCCCCATCCCAGTCTAGAGCCTGTAGCCAGCAAGCCTAGACTGGGAAGTTCGCTGAGATGGATTGTGTGAGACAGGAAATACAGGGCTACGTATTGTATCTTTAAGTGGCACTAACAAAGATGGGTGTTTAATTTAGGGCTTAGTCCTGAGCTCCAGCTAATAGTCAAGGTTTCTGTTGACTCAGAATGAGTGCTCCATCCTTTGGAGTCTATTTAAAAAACCAAAAAGAATCTGGGAGTTGGGAACTAATGAGGCCTTCCTTATTTCTGGAGAAGCTGGTCTAGATTATAATTAAAATAGACTTTGTACATCACTGATATAAATAATGTGGGATTTATATATTGCTTAGGTAATTATAACTGAATAGGGTCAAACCCACATGGCTTCAACAGGGAAAATTTTCTGCCTTTAATCTGCTAAGGTTTTGCTGTGTGTTTTCTTGAATTCCATGAGAAGCTCACAAAAAAAGTAGGTAAGGTGAAGTATCAGCCTTTGCTTGGAAGCTTATGATTTTTTTATTATTTCTTCAGAAAGACAATTGCCTTGGAAAAAAAGTAGCGCTGGGAAAAGAACAAGGTGTAATGCAAATTCAAACCTGGGTAGAAATGGGGGAGAACTGAGCTGGATTGTTAGTGTGTCTTCCTCATGAGTTTGAGTTTTTCTATAGAGTGAATTGGAATAGATGCACAGGAACACAAGGCCAGCAACTGAGGTAATTCTCACCTTGTCTGTCTCTGTGCTGAGCAGCTAGAGCAATGTTGTATGTCTGATCTAACACCCTGAAAATTTTGTTGCTGTGCTTCTTCTGCTTAGTCTGCTTTATGGCTTTATCAAGCCAAAAGCGTTTTGAAGTCTATGGGTCATTTTCTTTTCTTGATATTGCATGTTGTTTCTAAATGAATTAGCTTCTAAACTAATCTGTCACAGATTTAATTATGGTACACAATCAGGAGGGAGTTGCTTTTTCCTGATACTGAGCAAAGAACTTTATTGAATAAGGAAAACAGTTGTGCTAGTTCCCCTTTCTCTGTTTCAGTGTGGGGCTACTCCAATCTTTTCTTGCTAAAAGATTAAAGAAAAATGTGTGTGGATAACAAGAATACTCATGTGTGTTTTCCTTGACCATAAGAGTATGCAACATCCTGAAAGCAACAGAAATGGTGTTTTCCACACTTTGCAGAAAAGGAATTGTATTCAAGTGTCTTGGATTACTCCTCTATTTTATCCTTACCAACACCTAAAGCTGAGGAGAGAGACTTGTTATAACTTTTTAACCTCATCTTCCTGTACTTCTTTCTTCCTGAAGTCCTAACACTTGGAGATGAGCCTCTTGATATTGATATTCCTGCTCTGCTCACAGACAGGTTGTTGAGAGAGGTTCATCTGTGCCCAGCAGCACTTTCTTGCTGCTATTTTTTCTAACCTCTATTTTCTTTATTTGATTCCAAGGCTGTTTTGTTATATTTTCTGTGATGAAAGGTTTGGGACTACTCTTTCCCTCACTTTGCTAACAGTATACCTATAGCTACACTTCTTCCCTCTGTAGCTTGCTCTGTAACATCTTTTAGGTAGGGATGATCTGGGGTAATAGTGAATTTTGCAGTGTTCTCCTTGCTCTAGGCTTAGAGTTTGCCAGACCTTTGTACAGATGTTGTATGGATAATATTCTGTATGAACATTAGGAATAGGTGAGAGAGGCTCGGTGAAAGTCATGCTGCTTTTTTCCCCCCATCCTGTGGAAGATGCTTTCTCTAGCTATAGGCAAGTAAGTGTGTTCTCTGCAAACATGAAATGATCCTTTCCACCACCCCGAACTATTTGTTGAGTTGTATTATCGATCTCTGAGGTGGTCAGCTATGTCTGACTATCTTGCTGGGAGGGGTGCTCAAGAGTACTGAGGAATCAGTAGTAGCTTTGCTTATGGTAAACATGGTGCTAAGTTTACATACAAGAAAGTCCAGGTGCGGGCTAAAGGCATCAAGCCACAAGCTAGTCCTCCTCCTCTTCTTTCTCTCTCACTCTTGCTCTATTTTTTCCATCTTATAAAAACAATGTAGCATAAGTGGTCTATGCCACAGAAATATGTTTGTCACACTACAGCACTTTGAACTGCATAACATCAAAGAAAATCAGTGCTTTGATAACTTGATTTGAAAGGATTGTAGAAATAGCCATCATTATGATTCACAACAGATAGGAATGGAAAAGATGGTGATTTTCAAACAGTAAAGCTTGTAAGGTAATGGAAAATGTAAGGTAGGTGCCACTGCCACATTCTCATCTAAAACGTGGCTTTGCAGAATATGATTTACTTGAGAGTATGAGGAGGAATGGGAAATACACTGTGTAAAAACGTCTTTCTGAGGAAGAAGGAAATAAACGTGGGCTCAGAGAAGGACTGGAGTAAGGGAGGAAGCATACTGCTTGGATATGAACTTCTTCCACTTTCTCTGCTTTATAAAACCACACTTTCTGAAGAGAAAGGCATCCAAGATTGCTTGCCGAGACCCTCCTTGCCCCAGAGACCTTCAGTTCTTACGGGCTGGACATAGGAAGGAACAGTGAAGCCCCCCAGCACTTCTGTGCTTTGACATTCCTCCCTTGAGGAAACTCTCTCCGTGGACTGGAATGAGTTTCTGGCTCTAGGATGTTGCAAGAAATTAGGCCTTACAATGGTGAGTTCTCAACTGCAAACATTTTAGTTTACGATGATGGCATTTCAAATTGGAATTTAGCTTAGTCTTTCCTTCAGTCTAACATAGAGTTTAGGGCACTAGGACAAACTAGCAGCCTGTGGAATGGCAGGGCAGCACACAATGGCAGTTAGGTGAAATCAGTGTGTCCAGTCCCATCCTCATTCCCCATGCAAGTAAGTGTTGGCTAGTTGAGAATGTTTATAAAGGTTTCCAGGGCATTGCGTTTTGAGACTTCTGTCTCGTTTGGACACAGCTTTACCACTAGTACTTCCTCTGCTGGTCCAAACACATCTAGCTAGAAAATACTACGTGTCATTTAGCAGAGTGTTTTATTGAGTGTGAGGGGATAAATGCTGAAGTTGGAGCCAGCTGAGGTATTAAAATGGATGCTTCAGCGGTTTTCAGTGACAGGACATTCAGAGGCATCTAGAAAGGAGAAAGATTCAGACCCTTCATTTCTTTTAGCAAGGCTGGCACAGAAGACCATGCTGTAGTGAGTTATTGCTAACACAAACATCCTTCCTGAGGGATCGTTCCCATTTGCCTTGGGAAAGGGGAATGCTCTATTTCATGGATTTTTCATCTTGTTCCATGAGGAGAGGAGTGGGCATACTTCTGTTTTCTTTACAGGGGGCAAGTTTTACCCTTGTGCTTTTAAAAACATGAGCTCCACAGCAACAGTGTTAGTACTTTCTGCAAGCATCTTCCAGGGCTACTACTGAGACAAATGCCATGTCAGATGAGCAGGACTGGCACTACATGTCTTGTCAGCCATTCAAAACTTTTGCCTTTATGTACGAATGCATTTTAAACAACGGAAAGAATACTTCTATATGTACAACAGAGCACTGATACTGAACTTGCTACTAGGTGTGCCTACTGACTTCATCCATAAGAGCACAGTGGAGCAGGACTGAATGGAAATTCTTTTAACTGACTGGTCAGGAAACTGCTTTTTTAAAAAAGAAAAGAACGGGAAAGGAAAGACGGGAAAATGTGTGCTTTGCACTGAGGGAAATATGAAGCTTTTGGCTTCTAAGTTCTGATTCTAAGCCACAGTCATAGGTCATCTTTTTTCTAGCATGCTGCTGAATTGACTTTGCCTTTATAAAAGGAGTACCTGCATTCTTTCTGCTCTAAAAATACTGCTTTGCAAAAAGTACTTGTAGTATTTACTATACAAAAAATATTTCTACAATAATAATAATTTAAAGTCATCATGTTTGGGTTTTCTGGTTTATTAATAAGATGAGATCATATTTTTGCATTATGTATGTTGAGTTACACCCTTAGAGATAGGTGTTTGTGCTCATGCTCTGATCTTATGACTGGTAAAGGAGAAGACATTAATGTAAGTATCTCTTTCATTACTGACCTGTTCCTATATTTGCGTTTTTCAAGAAACTGCATATCCTCACTTCAGTAACTACAAAGAGAAGAGGGGTAGAGAGATGGAGACAGGACGTGTCACACAACTGATTCATTTGATAGTGTGCATTGCAGAGAATCAATGATCAAATTCTGCTGGAGTGTGGAACAGGAGGAAGCGAACTGATTGTGTTGGTCAGGTTGTTCTAATTATTTTGAGCAGAGGGAACACGGTAGCATCAGCTAATGGGGAGGAGGAGGAGTTTGATTTATGCCTAGAGCTGCAATCTCTCCTCAAATTAGGATAACTCCTACTAGGGGAAAAATAGATTCCTTCAGTGGGAGAAGTTACAGAATTACACTAAACAAACTCAGTTATACTGACAAAAGCAGTCAGTTGGCTGACTTCTGCCTAAAAAACTGTTTCACCAATATTTTTGTCGTGAAAGTGATGTACAAGGTTTCTGCCGCTCTGTGTTGCTAACCAGCTCCAGCAGAGACTGTCTGAGCATACAGTACATGCTGGAGTGGGGCTCTGGTGCTAATTGTGTCCGTAGCTGTAAGTGGCATGCAGGGACACTTGCATTTGAAGGAAAAGCAGAAGTACCGTCATGTGTGCTGTATCAAAGAGGTGTTAATAACAACCACAGACATCTCATTGTGTCTTATCCAAACATCTTTAGCCTTGCTTCCTGAGCATGTTTAATGACACTGTGCTGTCTGCCTTCAGCCCTCTACTATAATATTATTTGAACCTGCTGGCTTGTTTTTAGCTACAGTTGAGGGAACAGCAAAGGTGTAAAATACATTGAGTTTCTATATGTTTTGTGAAAATGAGTGGTCAGAGAAGGAGAGTTCTGCATTAGTTCTTTCCAACTAAAGCAGCAGCTTTTCAATACGTTATTTTACCCCAGGGACTCCATGCAAAAGGGCATGGGAAGAGGCAAGGGATCCAGCTGAGAAAGAAATATCACACAGACCTCAGACCATGTAAGACACAGAGTAATCCAATCATAAAGGACAAAAAACCCACCCCCAGGAAACTGAGCTGTGTCACTACTGTTACTCAAGGATTACTCCTTCTCAGTGTGACTGCTGCTCACAGTTATTATTCATAGTCTGACAGTGGTTTGCCTTGTCTGTGCTAATTCTATGACTGAATCCTACCTGCAGAGTCAGCATCCCTCCTGGTAGGAGCTGGTTTGCACTCCTCCAGGCAGCCAACGCTGGCCCACTCTGTTGTGGGGAAGATGGGAGCTGTCTGGAGCAAATGTGCAGTACTTCTGTGGTCTGGTGTTTTCCATTTAAGCTTCGGGTTGTGGTTTCCAGGTGGCCATGGCTTTTAAATGCCCAGTGTCTCAAATTTGGTCTTCTGCCTTTGGTTTTCAGAAGTGCTAAGTATCCTTTGACTATTCTGTAAACTCTTTGCAAAAGGTGCCCAAATTAGTGTATACTTGTTCAGTGCTGTCCAAGAATACTGATATTTATCTCTTTTAATTTTAGGGAATGAGAAATGGCTCATTAGTAAAACAAATAAATAAAATTTAAAAAGGGTTTCAGATGGGAGAATAATTACTTTTCTTACTGCATCCTGAGTTTGTACCTCTGGCATGGTGTACAGACCCGGACTTTTCCTTCTTTCTCTTCTCCAGGCTGTCAGCGCTCCATAGGCTTGTCCAATGGGAAAGCCAAGGTTTGCAGCTACAGTGGATGGTATTACTGCAGCACCTGCCACGTGGATGACAGCTTCCTCATCCCTGCGCGGCTGGTTCATAACTGGGACACCTCCAAATACAAGGTAATCTCCCCGCAGGTTGGCTTGCTTGCAAGTGACCTGAATTGTTCTTCAGATAGAAACACAGGCACAGGTTGGAGGTTACAGGCATTGACTGCTAATACTGTCTTCTTTGTCCCTCATGCCAGAAGGAGCCACATTCTCTCAACAAGACAGATGCTTTCATCACAGTTTTCGTACCCGGCTCTAAGGCGCTCTCCAGAGGAGCAGCCACGCTCCTCTATCTTGGTGGCATCTTTTTCATGATTGCTTATCTGGTTGTTCAAGAGCTCAAAGGGCATATGCTGAAACAAAAACAAACTCATAAGGAATCCAGACCATGCTAGAGTTTCAGACCTAACAGCCACTGCTAGGGAGAAAGGCTGTTTGATGTTTTATGTCTGCGAATATTATTATTATGGGCTATTTGAAAAGGAAAAAAATAACCAGTAAATGCCCTATTAGAGCAAAAGCGGCTCTCTTGAAGAAGAAAATTTGTCAGACAGGGAGATTATTAAAAGGCAGCCAGAGCCTGCCATCAGGAAAATAATAGTCTTGCGCCATGAAATGCAAGATTCTTCAGAGTTACAAAGCTTCTATATGCGGAGGCAAACCCCCTCCCTTTCCTGGAAGCTAGGAATAAATATTTAAGAGTTCTTTCCTTATATGCTTTTTCCAAGGACTAAACTTGCTAGCCTGTGGTACTGCTGGTAGCCCTGATGTGTGACAAGTGGATGGTAAGGCAAAGACCTCATATCAAGCTATCAGTAATACTGCCAAGAAAATAAACTGCATTGTTTTCTAAACCTGCAGGTTAAAAACTGTGCTCTGTTTCCTGTGGTCTTGGTGTAGGCAGCTGAGGCACAAAGGGAAATGGGACTTTCAAGCCTAAGCATTCGTTTCATCAACTGAAAATTTCATCTAATGTAATTTCTCTATAATAGTGAGAAGTTATCAATTTGCGCTTTTCGTAGACAGGTAGAACAGCTCTGAGGCAGCTTGGGAGCTCAAGCAAATCCCGTACAGATAATTTACTAGTCTCTGTGCCAAAGGCTCAGAAAGCTGGGTTTAAGAAAGGAATGGCATCCCTTAGGTGGGAAAACCCAGCCATATCCCCAAATACTAGAGTGGAAACTAAGGCAGGGAGGGAAGACGAAGGGGATATCATGTGACAGCTGAGCTGAGATCACAGGTTGGATCTCCTCAACCCTGTCCCATCCGTGCATAGCGTAAAAATAACAAGTAGTTATTTTTACTTCTGTGAAATGTTTGCAGTTTTCCCCTTCAGTTCATCCTGCATACCTGTGCTTTTATTTCTGTCCCTGCTATACCTCCGTGGGAACTAAGCAGTATTTTTCTGAGGCAGAGCACATATTGCCTGCACTTTTATATCCACATCTCCTTTCTCCATTCTGAGATAAGGTCTGGTGTTTATTTCTTCTCTACGGTCTAAAGGGCAACTTAGTGCTGGCTGCTGCACTTACTAGTTCCAATGAAACTGCATGATTCCTTAGCAGTGTCTTGATTAAATGTGCTGATTTGGCAAAGACTGTGTCACAGTTCCTAGAAGAGATCTTGTTAGTAATAATTTTCTTTGGGCTCATTTTTAAAGGAAGATCACTTTAGTTTGTCAGCATTTCACCTCTTGTCGTTGGCCAGTGTGCCCACACAAAGCTGCACCACAAATGTGTCAGCCTCAGGAGGGTTGCCCCATACAGAGTACAAGTGTGCACAGCTGTGGGTGTAGCACTTCAGCAGTAATCACCTTGTGGTTCCCCAGACAGCAGGGCTGGAGATTGAGGAGCCCATCACTTCAGCAGGGGCTTAAAGCAAGGAAGTAAAACTACAAAGACATGACTGGGCGCCAGGTCCTCCTGGTGGGAGGTAGGGGTCACTGTACCAAGCCTTTATGTGTCTTCTAGGGAATCACTGAACATGTGGCTTAATTTGCCCATTGGTGTAAGACAATATTTACTGTAGATACAGCAGTTGTCAGGGGATTGCTGAAGATGTTACAGCCAAATAGTTTAAGGATGTAAAACCAGGTTGTTTAACTGCAGTCTCTCTTGTGCGTTGCAGTTAGGGTGTTTAATAAAACATCAACATTGATAGTGTTAGAAAACTTGACATATTTAGAGTTTGTAGAGTTTTGTTCAGCAAAATCCAAGTTGCCTTTGATTCTCCTTACACAGCATGTTACCTGTGCTTCCATTCAGACAGCACAATTCCTTGTACATTTATTATATAAAAAAAAAAAAAAAAAGGAGTGAGATGTGAGATGTTTAATACAGCTTGAAGGCCTGGGAAACCTGTGGAATGATGGTCTGCTATATTTAAAATCACTTTGTAGTTATTGGTGGGAAGGCTGGCAAATGGCTACATTTGGTGCTGGCTTTGCCTGTATGTAGTTAGTGCCTTCTGTTGCTAGTGAGTTGTGTTGGTTTGGGGAAGTGGTGCTATTTATAAGGATGTATGTTGTTTTTCCCTACTTCCTACCTTACTGTCTCACTGCGCTAGAAGGGAAATAACATCCTAAATCTCAAGAGTGGTGTGCCCTTTCTGCCTTTGTTAGCCTAATTCATCCCTCCCATGACTCATTGTAAACACTGATTTAAAGGTCCAGGAGAACTAATTGAATTGTGGTAACTGTTATTTCTGTAGCACAGTTTCAAGTGATTTGCAGCTCATTTCATATAATTCCATTTTCTCTTTTCCAGCTGTGATAAAATGCAGAAATAAGGAATGAGAGGGAATTTGGACTTGTCACCCAAGAAACAGGAGTATCTTTTCTTGTGGGGAAAAAAAGTCCCATTAATTTGTCAAGATTACAGTAGCTCTTTGTAGATGGAGATAGAACAGAGCGCCATTGTGAAAGACATAAGAAAAACTTCTTGCAGATGAAACATTGGCAGTAATACCAGTAAAATTCAAGTTTATTTATCTGTATTTTTAAAAAACACAATAACTTGATAGCTGTGCTCTGGTTTTTTTTTTTTTTTTTTACAAAATTTTAACTGTACTGGCTGAATGTGAAACAAACGGGAGCGGTACCTTACACTGGAGTTCCATACCCTGCCATGCTACGATGTGTACGTTTCTTTTTCTAATGTTGTGCTTTGGCACATACCAAATCACTTGCTTCTTGCCAAAAAGAAAACTGCAAATGAACAGAAAAATATTACCAGGGAAGAAACTTGGTAATCGCTTTTTAGACTTGAAAAATACTTAGTAAGCTATGTTACCCTACATAGTTACCTTACCCTAGTGAAAACATGTGTGGCTGTAGATACTGTTGTGCATTGGGTAAGTAAGCAGTTATGTCATACACTCAACTTTGATGGGCTTGATGAAGTTTGACTTGGCTGTAAGCAGAGGCAGTTGGATCTCTCTCAGCTCTGTCTTCACCTATAATTGGTAACAGAGTAAGTTTTCAGATGCAGAGAGTAGCTGACAGATCGTGGAGGGGAAGAGCTGCTTAAAATGAGTTGGGAGGAAAGCCTATATAAACTGCTTTATTTTTCAGGTATCAAAGCAAGCCAAAGAGTTTCTGGAATATGTTTATGAGGAGCCACTGATTGATATCCAGCAGGAAAATCCCATGTTATACAAGCATGTTGAATCTCTGGCAGCTGTGGTCCGCCTGAGACAGCAGCTAAAATCTCTCCGAGCCTATTTGTTCAGCTGCAGAGCAGCAGTGGCTGAAGATCTGCGTAGAAGGTAAGGACTACAACACACGATACAAGGACTTATAGTTTCTCTCTCATGTTGTTTTTGTCCTTTTTTTCCTTTACTCCCTCACAATCTAGTTCTCAAGATGTTACCTGTTTAGAAAGACGTACTTGTATCTGACTTCCCTGGACAGCTGAGCTAGCTACTGCCAAAGAAAATGGTTTTATAGGTTCTTGAATATCTGCAGTTATTCTTGACCACTATTAATCCAGGGGTCACATGTTGGTTGTCATGAGCTTCATTTGTCATTTACTTCTCCTTAGGCTTCCTGGCAGGGCGTATTTTCAGTACCTCATGCTCCCTGCCATGGCATTGCAGTGTGTGGTAGCCACTGTTGGTACCTTTGAAACACCTCAACAATGTGGCAAAGCATGAGAGAGTCAACTACCCATCTAGCACTTCTGCTTTCTTCTGTGAGATGATCACGTACAAAGGGAGAGAGAGGCCAGATGTAGTCCCCCACTGTGTAACCCAGCATATGATTATGTGACACCGAAGCGGTTGTGCTCTTGCTCAGCCACTGTTTTCCATCCATGATGTGGCCACACTGAGCGTTTTGTTTATTGCAGAACACATGGTCACAGCACAGGAAGAACTGCTTCATATTGAGTTTTCTATGGTGGAAACATTAGTTTTCTAAAAAGTGAACTTCATTTTAGAAATGCTGTAACTTTGTCCACTCAGCTAGTGTGATATTTTTCTAACAAGCTAAAAATGAACAACCTTCTTAAAACCAGCAAGCCCCTTACCCCCCCAAAAAAACCCCCCCGAAACCCCAACAAAACAAAAACCCAAATTACTTTTGTTATGGATCTCCAAAAGAGGTGGGGACGTGTTTCTGTGCATGACGTACTGTGAGATGAGTAGCTCCAGGAGGCATGTGCAGCTGGCCTGGTGGTAAACGCCTGGGTAAGCGTTTGTCTACCCCAAGTTTGTAAATCAGACAAGACTGAAAATAGGAAAGCCACTGCTTTGAAATTATGAACTGCCAAAGGGCAAGAAAGCAAGTGACATAAGCAACTGTATTTTGAGACTGGTGTTCTAGGAATGGGCGATCTGAATTCTCTGGGAGGGAGAGGAGGCTGCAGTAGTGCCTTTATCCCAGGTAAGGAGAGAGGTGGTCTGCTATTTGGTACATAACTGATGTCATTGTTTTGATGAACTACCTAGAGTAGCTAAGAGAAAGATACAGCAGTGGGTTTCTGGAGGGTATGACTGAGTTCTTATGTCGGACCCAGTGTGTGTTAATATGTGCTTGCATCTTATTGCTCAATTCCTATTATTTCATGGGGTGGCTTAAAGCATTTTAAAAATTAGGATGATTTTTCTGCTATTATAGAGGATGGTATTATCTTGCAGTGCTGTTTGCTATTCAACTGTAATAACTTTCCCATACCATCCTCTTCAGCTGCAATAAAACCAAAAGGAGAATAAGATTTGTGAAGGCTGCCACCATTTAGAAATAGTGGCAGAAAAGAAATTATGCTTTCTGATTAATGCTGAAGGAAAGAATGCCTTGATTAAAATAGACAGGAGGAGGCATGAGACTGAATGGACGTGGGTAAGAGAGTGAAAGAAGAGAGATCAAAGGAGGCCTAAGCGGAGAAATCAATGGACTAGAGACAAAGGGATGAGGGAAAGCCAGGAGAAGGAGGAGATTCAAAGAGGGAAGGGATCTTGAGAAATTAAGAGTTAATGAAGAAACCAGGGCAAAGGGGGAGACCCAAAGTCTACCTCCAAAAAAGGAGAGATGACAAGTGCTGAGGAAAATGGAGAGAAAAGAGAATAGACAAAAATCAGCCCAGAAGTGTGTGCATGGTCTTTTCTTGGGGCTAGGAGGAGAGAGGAAAAACTCCCTGTATCAAAATGAAACACCCAGAATGGCAGAAGGGGAAACTGGAAAATACTCCGGATACTCCCTTTTCTTATCTAAGAGTTCCTTCATGCTGTCTTTAATGAAAGCTCTCTGTGGTGGAAAGGACCCCAGCCCAAGAAGGGTTTGCCTTTTTTCTAGGGAAGCATCTCCAGTTTGGTAGGACTTATTAAAAGTGCTCTAAAAGCCACTGAAATACACATACAAAAAGCCACATACAAATACACCTTAGAGTGCAGCTCCTCCTTGGTCTGTTAAACCTCTGTTGGGGTGGGTTTGGTGCCCAGTTGGTCCCTCAGATCTCCCCTAAGAGGTTTGCAGAGGTGGAAAGGAAGAAAGGTTCTTTTTCCAAAAGGAGTTATTCCTTCCCCAAAACAGCCCCAGTGGCTTTTCTTTCTGCATCTAGTATTCCAGTGTGCAGGCATTCACTGGCAATGTGATGGCTTTATAGACCACAGCTGAAAAGTGAACAAAGAAAATACGTGATTTAAATTTCCGTTTGGCTCATCACATGGGCAAATTGCAAGGAAAGGAGGAGTTTAAACAATGCAGTGAGACAGCATTCCTAGATTTAGTACTGTTTCCTAGGTAGAAATGTAAGACTGGGGAAGAGAATCCAGTTATCTGTCCTGCACTAAAAACATTCTTTTTCTGCATGGCCTTCACCTTAGTATGTGACTGATGATTAATCACAAGAAAGTGAACACAGCATCATGAAGACCTGTCAGACCCATATAAACAGACTGAAACAAACTGTTAATATTGCTGTCTAGGGAGAACTAAAAACAGACTGATTAATTGTATTGGCACCTTGCTGCTTTTGGGACACTGATAGAACCTGCCTTATTAGGGAAAAAGCAGATCACTCTGGGCTTTCTTTTATTAATACTATTTGCATTATCATCTTCTTTAAATCTATACCTTGCTTTTGAACTCAGATTGCAAAATGAAGATGGCAATGAAGTTGGAAACTCTTGGTGTCCTCTGAGAAGACAAAACTGTTTACATTGCTTACAAGTCACTTTTCCTGAAGAATTCCAGATGGCTATAAACCAGTTTAGCTCAGGATCCAGTTGGCTTAAATGTGGAAATGTTATTTATAATGCTTGGTGTGCACAGATAGGTACTTTGGGAACTTTGAAACTTGGCATCTAGCAGAGAACTCAGGGCTGAACCACATTTTGAACTTTGAAGGAGAAAATGACTAAGTAGAAAGAAAGGAAGAAAAAAAGGAAGGAAGAAATGAAAAGAAGCAGAAGAAATCATAAAAGTAGCTAGAAGACTCACAAAAAAAGTGGTCTTCATCCGTTATAACGATTTATTCTCACCTATTGCTCTACCAGATTACAGGCTCTTTTTGTATTTGTAAGGGAAAAGAATAAGGAACTCGGACTTGGCTGGAAGGAGAGATAGGCCCTCCACTGGAGCGTATCAGCAGTCTTCCTCTGGTATCAGCCAGCTGAGACTCCAAGCCTCTTGCTGAGCTCCCTGTTTTACAAGGAACGTTGGCATGCCTAGTTTGCTGTGGCTGTCACCTCAGTATTGCAACAGACCTAATTTGCCTCAAATGTCTTTACTCAACAAGTTTCCACTTGTTTTGGTTGCCTTGCTTGTGTGGATGCTGTTCAGGCTGAAACATACAGGACAGAAACCTGGAGCCAACATAGAATTAGGACAAGTGGAGCTGTACAGATTCCACCACCACCTGCAGATTGTGGGATGATGAATGAATGGCACAGACAAACAAGATGGAATCAATAAAATTGATATCTGGGAAAGAGTGAGAATCTCTGAGTCTCTTAGATAAGGTTATTCTGTGAACCATGCTGAATGATGTGAGTTTTATTCTGGTTTTGCTTTCTTCCTTTTATCCTAGACGTGAGACCCACTGACAGTGTGTCCATATGGCACAGCCTCTTTTCCTCTGTTCTTGTCCTGGCTGAAGGCTCTTCAGGTCAAGGAACTGTCAGAAAGACTTTATGAGAACTCTTCAGGCAACTCCACCTCTGCTGTAGGGTAGGCTAACCCAGGTCAACCTTGGAGATCTCTCTGAGATATCTGGTCTCTCAGCTACACACCTGAACTTGCAGTTCAAGTGTTGCTAGCCCAGGTATTGTAGACAGATAGCAGTGACACAAGGTAAATGTTCTGCAGCTCATTCCCCCATACATCAGTGCTTGTTGCAGTGCCCTTGCTCTGCAAGTAAATCTTCTCAGTAGTGATGAAAAACTATATGGAAAAATTTCTCCTTTGTTACACATCTCTGTCTGATACCATTTGTCTGTCAGTTCCAGAACAGCAATACATCAGTTTTGCCCTAGCAAAACTCCAGTGCTGGATACATTACTTAGCATCTTATGAGAAGACCAAGTTAGAGCTTGCTGTTGCAGCAGGAGGTTAAAGGTGTACCTCCAGCGATGTGGACGTGTGGTCCTGGCTGAGCCTGCCGATCTGTCAGCACGATGCGAAACAAGCCCAAATTCAGTTATGCTGAACAATAGAGTCCTGTCACTTCCTACAGTGAGGCCTTAGACATATCACTTCTGACACAGGAGTAGATTACTTTCAAAATATTTGTGTGGCAATTGGGGAACCTGTCTAAACACATCCCAGGAATCCTGATTGATCTTATGCAATCACTATACCACCAAATACCTCACGTATGTGAAGCTGAGACTATGTCATCTTTCAGACCAAGGACAACAGAAGGTCATTAAGTCACGTCCAGACTGTCAAAGGAGACTGTTTTCTCCATTTTCTTTGCAATGGTCAGGCCATTTGGATGATGTAAAATCACAAAGCAGGAGAACAAAGACGCATCTTGTGAAAGCAGTAGACTGCAAAAAGAAAGTTTAATCAGGAAAGGAACAGAAGGATGTGGTTTCATAGCACTCAGTGCTGTGAGTTAATGGCTAGATCAACAGAAGAAGGTGATTTGTTGCATGGGTGATTGGAAAGAGGGCAAGAGAGAAATTCAATCAAAGAGGATCTCTGGATATCCTGAGAGGATCCAGTGTTAAGACCAAATAGTAGCCCCAAAGTGAGTAAAAGTGAGCAAATAAATGCAGAGAAGTACACACAAGCCATTTGCTGTTTGATGTAGAGTGTAGTCATTTCAGTAGCTGAAATAAAGCATGCCAGTTGATGGAGCTCTTACAAACAGACTGTCTCTTTGCTTCAGCTGCACATGTAGGGTCTTTTCAAGTTAACATCTGAAAGAGCACATGGCTAAAACTGTAGCAGATGGAGAAAAGGCTTTGACCTTTCACTTCAGCTAGGGGTAGCAAACAGAGCTGGAGCACTAAGATGTGTACCAGAGCAGCCAGGATGGAAGCAGTACTGCTCTCTGTTCAAGCCAAGGGAAGGTTACAAGCACGGGCCAGTGCTCTACCGTGGTAAGTATCCAGGTGAGGAGCATGTCAGGGTGTATATGATAAGTTTTCCAGAGGACAGGTGGGTCTTTCAGTTCATGTTAGCATTTTCTGGTCTATGGGCACACCTGACTTTCCTTGTCAAATAGATGAGTAATATTAGGCATCTTTCAAAACGGTAGTTTCAATTCACGTTTTAAAACTACGTTACTTAACCCCCATAATTATTTAAAAAGAAATTCCTATTAGATGTCGACACCATGCTAAATATGACTTGTGCCATTTCTGTGTCTGTGTTTTTATATCAGAACTTCCAGCAGCAAACTGGAGCATTCAGGAGTGCCTGACAAAAACAGAGAGCCTTTTCTTATTCGTCATTTCAAGTTAATTGGAGGATCTAAGCTGTTTTGATTTAAAAATGAAACCGTGTGCCTCTAATTCTCCACATCTTGCTTTGAGTAACAGCGGTACTTGATTCCTGAATTAATTTAAGCTGTAGTAATTCTCTTTCACAATCTTACCATAATCTTGCTCAAGTTAACCACAGAGGAGTAAGAGTACTGCATCGGAATTGGAAGTTTATATACTGGTTCAGGATTGGTAATGGATGAGGAGAGTAACTGTTTTAACGTAGGGGTGCTCTTGGGAAATTTCGTAACATGAAACACTAGCTTACCTGGACGTGCTTGCTAAGGAATCTAGCACTTGGTGTGGGCTGGAGGTACTTAGGTACTGCTGCCAGAACATAAGCAGAAGAGTGTACATGCCTCACAACTGTGAAATGGGTCACAAATGCTTTATTAGCCAAACAGAGAAAAAACAATAATCCGGTGTAATACACAAGAATTAAATAGATAACTAGTGTATTGTTTTGTTTTAAAGCTATTCATTTATTACTGCCGTTTGCCTTTCAGATTGGCAGTTTCCTGAGTACCTTTTTATGGAAAACTTTTTGAAAGTTGGGATTCTCCTTTCCCAACATACTTCTGGGAGCTGAGATTTCCAAGGGAATACAAAATCAAAAGCCTAAATAAAACTGAGAATTAGCAACACTGGAAAAAAACCCTACCTTTCCCTCTCACCTCTGATGCTGTTCTCTACCTTAAACTCACAGACTCCACATCAAATTAACTGCAAGAGAAAACCTAGCAAGAAATGTTATTTACCCTGCCACATATATTTGGGGTAACTGGCAATTTGCTGATATCCCTCCGTACCCTTTTAAACCAAATAGTAACTCTGAAAAACTTGAGCTCCTGTCAGTGAGATGGGAGCACCCGTGTGTGCTACGCAGACAGCCACAGCTGTTGGTGATACACGCTCCAGGGACACCAGAGGTCCTCTTGCCCCTGGTCTAGGGGGCAAAACACCCATGGGAACAGCAGTAATCGGCATGTGCTCGCCTGTCAGCCGCTTCAGTGCATGGTGCAGTAGCTTAGAAGTGAATTGGTGGTGGTGCAAGCTGCAGTGCCAGGGTATGAGCTGTGCTGGCTGAGGAAGTGGACTTGCTCCCTGGGGAGCTCTGCCAGCTGTGGGTGTAGCAGCTTCCTGCAGAGGGGTGGAGAGGATGTCTGAGTGTGGCAGCCTACTGGGCTGGTGCATCTGCGTCTCCTGTGAGTCACAGCTCACTCACTCACTTCCCAACCTGGTCAAACAAGACACTCCTGGCTGGCACATGATATCCTGGTGCCAGCTTTCCCTCCCTTCCTAGGTTTCAATAGGCTTTCTGGTACAAAAAAGACTTGGTTGTGCCCACCTGCCATCTAACTTGATTTCTTTTGATTATGCTTTAAAAAAGAAGAGTTCGTTCTGCTTATCACGTTCGTACTTTGGTTATAGTGTCAGGCTTGGGCAGATTAATCGGTTGTAGCTTTAGCAGAGCTGTCAGGGTATTTAACCCATTGGAGAAAAATTACCTAAGCTGATGATAAACAGGCTTTAAATGCAGAGCAATTACTTAGTGCTAACAAAGCACCGTGACTACACACTTTGTCCAAATGCAAAAAGCAAAGTCTTATCAGAGGTTCTGTTTGCAGGAGGACACTATAAGATAACCTTTGTTTGTGCAAATACTTGCCTGATAAGATCATCCTAAAGGGAACGGATGAAATTTCTGGTTCTAACTTGCCTGAAGGTTATGCTTCAGATTACAAAGTATTGAACAAAAAAGAATAATAACCACTGAGAATGCTCAATTCTCTCTTTTAGTTGGACTGAAAGTCTCTGAAGGTGGGTTTCTTTTCTGCTTGCATTGATTGCTTTATTTCTAGCACATAACAATAAAGCAATTTAGAGACCTTTAACCATCGGGACTTTGGATTTCATTGTTCACAGAAACTGGCAAAACCAGAGGGCTGGATAGCATTGAACTTGGTTTGTTCACTGCAGGCTTAACCCTGACTGGTAGCCAGGGTTTACAGCACAACAATCCTGTGACTCACAACTGTTCTGTTTTGCATGGATGGTGAAACTGGCCTGGGAGTTTCCAAACTGTGAAAACTTAGGAGGTGCTTTTAGTGGGACGTGCACTCAATACCATTTGCCTCTCAGAGGTCACAGGTCACATTCTGAAGCAGCAGAGGTTTGAGTTTTTATTGTGATGAGTCTTAACATCTTGCGTTTGACCTCTGTCTAGCTCACTCTAGGTTTTTTTTCTGTGTTAAGATTGGACTGAAAGGATGCTGTTTATTTAATGCTTTTAATTGACCAACTTTAGAAAAAGAAAATCTAGTTCGTTATAGCACATCAATCAAAAGATTTACAAAACTGACATCCTTTATTTTGCTTTCAAATACTTTATCAGAGATTTCCCATTTGGTGTTTGTAGAGGACCTTTATATCAGGGAAAAATAAAATGCAAGCACATGTTTTGGTCTTTTTGGATCAAGGCCTTATATTAACCCAAGCATGTTCAAAGCTCCATCTCATGCAGAAAGTAAATACGTATTTTCTAGTGAAATGTTTCTAAGTATAGTCATCCTAGCTTGCTCTGTGTCAGATGTTTAGATGTGAATGTGATTTTAGGTTGATTTGGATGCCATATAGTACTTTGGACACCAATGGTGTTTGTGTGAGCCCCGTCTTGCCTGCTGTACTTTGGCTAATTTTGATGGCAGAGGGATGGAGATGGCTAAGGCATTATGTTCCTATTTAGTTACATAAAAGGAGGTGTCCGGGTGGGGGCTCTGAATTAATCCTGTGTGCCCTTTACTGAAAAATACTTCTTATAAGCCATTGCCTCATTAGGCTCAGGGAACCTGCAGAAAAGCAAGCCATTGGAAGCTGGACATCACTTGTTTTCTTGCTTGCTGGACTACTTGGTCTATGTTATTTTCCTGCCCCAACTGATTTGCTTGCATTTTACGATGAGGTTTTTTGAAACCACACTGTGGTGCCCCTTCTGCTCTTGTTCCGCACCCACTAGAGGCTGACAAAACTCTCACTAAACATTTTTGCATATGCAAGTTATGTTCAGGTAGCTTTTGAGTTTCCATTTTTCTTTCCAAACGGGTCTAATAGACATTTTCTGGAGGAGATTTTAATTGCAGACATGCAGCACAGTAGGATATATTTTTGAAACAGCTGCTCAGCTCACCACAGGCATGGTGAGGGCGTGTCACTTATATTTTTAAATGACCAGGGACTGAGCTGCCTACTTTTAGGTGATTTCAGTGGTTTCACTCTCATGGAGCTGTGTACTCTCCACCTTTTGGTGAGGTGGGCAGGTGTAGAAGGAGTGAGTGTTTTGCACCTCCACATGTGTTGGGAACCACACAGGAACTGGTCCAGCTGCTTCATAAAAAAATATGTAAATGGTGTTGTACATGTGAGATCTGGCTGCTCAGCTTTTTTTCTGTGGCCCACCGAAACCAAACTGTGATTTTTTGAGTGAGTAGAAGGACGGCAAATCTGAAGCTGGACCAGCCTCACTTACTGAGGGTTTTTTAATGCCTCAGTTTCCATAGCAATGGAAATAAGCACTCCTCTCACTCGAGTGCTGTGTGTGTGTGTGTGTCTGTGTAACTTGCATAAGTCTGGGAGCGAAGTGCCTACTTCTTTTCCTGGAAATAGATTTGGAAGGGAGGGGGAGTGATGGATGCTGGCTCCACAGAGCTGCTACTGCAAACTAACATATATCCGGGAGGGGGAAAGATATGGGAGAGTGTGACTGTCACCAGGGCCTGTGCTGGCTGAGACCCCCCTGACAACAGAAATCCCTTGATTGTGAGTGTGCTTTTCAGCTGCACGCTTTTTATTAGCAGGAAATAAAATTCAGTCTTTGAAGACAGGGAACGTGATGTTAGTCTTCAATATTAGTCATTGACAGTTTCTGCCTTATGGGCTATTCAGGCTACTTCCTGAAAAAGGAAATCTTTCATTAGCTAATTATTTTCCTTAGCAGTGCAGTAAGGGCATCAGCAAATAATACAGTTCCTGGCAAAGCTACCGCACTGGTTAGTGTCTGCCTGTGATCAGGGGAGAATGATGGGGAGATTTTAATGAAAGAAATTCTATCAGAGCTGAAAAATAGTAATGGCTTCAAAATGCTATTCGGGGTTGACTCCTTAGCAGTCAAGTTTAATCAATCTTCTATGTGCAAATGAGGAATCACAATGTCATATGTCATCCGATATCTGGATTTTGACTGTTTTCTAGTGGTCTTTGACATTGTGCCAAATGTATTATAAAGGTGTGATACAGCAGAGCCATTGAAACACGTTCACCTCTAATAGGACCGATGGTGTAGCCTACAGAACTGAAAGGGGAAAAATGCAGTGTCCCAGTGAGACTGCAGCTGAGAATTGGGTGGGTAGAGGCGACATGCTTAAGTGAGTCAGAAGGAGCAAGGGCAGAGTCCTGCTCCAGAAAGGAGCTGTAAGATTGGCAGTGCCCAGTTATCAGTGCCTTGCTTGCAGGACTCAAAACTTACCTTTTTTTCAAAAGTACAAAAGGAGTATGAGACTTTGTACCACTCACCTTAACAGCAGTGAAAAGTCCTAGTCTGTCCAAGACAGCTGTGAAAGCATCAGTTTAAGATAGCTGCTTAAGACAACTAATGGACTAGAATAATCCAAGGTGCTTCCTTTATTTCTTAGAGTAGCTGTTCTGTCAAAGATTGTGGTCGGTACTGTTATCCCTGCTGATCTGTGTTGTAGCTACTTACCTTGTCACAGCTTCTAAAATCTCTTCTTTGAGTTCCTGTCTACTTTCTCATTAGTCTCATTATCATGATCATGTTAGTTCATATCACCCTTTCAGCATCTTTGGTTTTTTGAACAAGTCCAGTGGTCTTCCTATTCACTGCCGTTTCAGTCCTACTTTTACAAACTGGTCTTTGCCAGAGCTTTGTTCATGCATTTAGTAATATTGAGAATTTTGTTGCTGTACTGCCTGAAAACTAAATGACTGTAACATAGAAACTGAGTTGACAATTTATTCTCTAAGCAACATGAAGTGTAAAATAGTTGCATCTCTTGAGATATTTGGTTGCTTTTTTTGCAAGAGTGATGTGATTCTCCATTCCCCATGATGCCTTAGTGTGGTGTTATATTTGTTCTGTGTGGGTGGAAAATAAGGCTGGTTGTCTGCTTGTTTCTCTGTGTGTACGCACAAAGATAGACATTCTAATTAGATGCACTTTTTCTCTTCTTGGCATCTTTATGGCAGGTACATAGGTTTCCATAAACTTTTCTTGCTAATATCCACTTACCTTTGTAAGGTCCGTTTTTCTCTGTAATGTTACTTTAACCCAGTTTTTCATTTTACTGCAAGTCACTCTAATTAGGACATCTCTTCTCTGTTCAGGTTTTGGTAATTTAGCTTTACTGAACAGGTCTGTCAGGGGATGATCGATGGTCTTGCCTGAAACCTTCATTTATGTAAGGAAAACATGCCTTTCTCAAATAAGTCATTATAAAGTCTATATCAGTACATATATTTCTGCATGCAAAAAGTAATTTATATCAATCAACTTAATGTTGGAAGGACAGTATCTGCATTACATTTTTTCTCAGTGTAGTTATTTCAGTTATAAAACCATAAATCACATAAGAAATTAACTGTTACAGCTTTCTAGCAGACCAGGAATCTTGTACCAAAACCCATAAGAAATACTTTTAATGTATAGTTTGAGTTATTTGCTTTTGTTACTGGGTTAGTTGTTTACAGAAACACTTTCTGTGCTGGGGGTGAGTTTTCAATGGTTGCAAATGTCACAGTACAGGCTTACCAGACAGTTGGAGTATGACACTGGTGTGGCATTCATTGTTACTGTGGAATTGTTGCACCATGAGGAATAATAGCTGTTGCTTATATATGTTTACTTACAGTTTCTGACAAGCTGTCTCTGTGGCATCATTGTTCTGCAGTCCTTTGATGGGGAGAGGAAATCTTTGGGTTTCCCAGTCAAAAAGGTGTGACACACATCCATTTTTCTTTTTTCCAGGATCTTTCCCAGAGAGTATCTTCTCCAGCAAATCCATCTTTACTCTCTTGCAGACCTTCAGCAGGTAAGTTTCTTCAACTAATTCTACCTGTTACACATCAAGCTGGTTCTCATCTTCAGTGCTAATTGTACACTCCCCCTTCTAGTTAATCATAGCACAGATTTGCTTCCAAGCCATCTCTGTGGTTTATAGTTTAATATAAAAATAAAAAAAACCAGAGGCATTGGTTAGGGGTGAGGGAGAGAAAGCCTTGGAGCATCAGTGTTGAAATGGGACTGGAAAGAGGCTGCAAAGGAAAACTGTAGTCTGCAAAGAGAACTTTGCTGTGAGAAGTTTTTCATCTGATCAGTGAAGGCTCATCTAAGACTCAGCCTACAGGTGACAAGTAGTGTTTATTTCTTTGCTTGAAAGAATAGTTATTCAGCAGTGTATGAGTTTGTACATATCCTAGTGCAAACCCTACTTACTTACAAAGTCTGCTAGGCATTACCACAAGAAGGAAAAAAAAAAACCCCAAACACAACAACAACAAAAAAAGACTCACCACAAAGAACCAAGATTTAAACCCTGCAGTGTTACTGTGACAGACATGACCACAGAAGGGGTAATGTGCCAACAAAACATGGTTTTACATTGATATTGACTGAACTAAGCAAGCACCTTGCAATACATCTGCCTGAACAGCACAATTTTATTACATACCAGATGAAACAAGAAGAATTTGGCAAAAAGAGCTGAAAGGAGAGGGTAGGGAATCTAAGGTCAATGTGCTGCAGGTCTCAAATGCACAATGGAGGAAGCAATGAGGGAAGATGCACTAGCTGAGGTGGCCACATCTGTGTTCAGTCTAATGCCATTGCCAGTGATATGTAAAACATTATTTTAAGGTTCTTCCACTGATGTTTCCCTTGTCTAGTGGTGTCTTTTCTGCAGGATGGTGGGTAGCATAGTCAGTTGTGGATGTTCAGTTGACACATTTAAGTTGAGGTAGTTCAGATGCCTCTCAGAGCCAGAGACTACAGAACTGCAGGAAACATGGCTTATGTTGGCCGGTAAAATCACAGGGTAGAAATGATTCCATATATAAAATAAAAGGCCAGTCATCTGAGGTCTAAAACTGTCTCCACATCTTTTCAGCATGTTCTGCTATCTCATCTTTAATAATCAAGGCATGAAAAAGCAAGCTACTTAACTCCAGAGCTGCAGTCTCCCTGGTGGGCCTGTCTATTAGCCCCTAGTGCTTTGTAAGCTGCTTAATCAGTTCCTAACATTGGTAGTAGATGTTTTAGAAGCAATCAGCAGCTTATCAAGCACCCTGTGGGAGGGAGGGAGGCTAGAAGTCACAATTCATCCATTGATTTAGCAGTTCCCTTTAGCATGTTTCTTTGTGATTGTGTTTGCAAGACACCTTCTTTTCCCCTGAGGGCCCCAGCCCCAAACTTATCATATTTACAGGCAATATAATTTGATTACCATTTCTGCTGGGGTGGGTTAAATTGCATTTACCTTTTAATCTAGCTATCTCATTCTTGTCAGCCTGGAGAGGGTTTTCTACATTTCAGAGGCTCCGGGTTTCAAATCGGATCACCTGTTTTTGTCCAAGTAGAAACAGAATGGAAGAAGGAGGAGGGCCCCACTGAGGAAATGAATCCAGCAGCAAGAGAAACACTACTGCCTTTGCAGTCCCTGCCTCCTCCCTGATTTGTCTCTTACCACTGCTTCCTCCCAATTGCTCATCATTTTCTACTAACTTGCAGTTTGGGTGGTTTTTAATCCTAAAAGTTTCCTCTCCTTTTGATTCTTCTACTGCCTATTTCCTCATATCCATTGACTGCTTTTGCACTATATCCTGCTGTCATGTAGATTGCGTATGTTTGGGGAATTAACTAAAAGGTTTATTAAAGATTAATGGAAAGATAAGTCATGGTGAGTGAATTAGAAAAGCAGAGAGGGGTAATCTGCAGATATAAGCAACCTTTACTCTGGTTAGTCCCAGCTCAATTCTGATTTGTCCCCTAGCCAAGATCTCTCTAAAGATCCTAGAAAACATGGGTTACTTCCTACCAAGCAGCTCAGTTTCAAAAATGTGGTATGAGGGTCTGTTCTTAGGTGCAAAAAAGTTGAAATGCCTGTTTGCCAGTAGATGAAGCAGCATATAATGCTATTCTAAAATGAAATATAATTTAAATCTCTTCCTAAGTTTAACGGAGGTCCGTGCCTAGATCTTATGGATGTGGCAGAGCTATCTCTAAGGGAATACTCTTCGTTGGGTTAAAAACTGGCTGGAGGGACAGCCCCAAAGAGTAGTGGTGAATGGAGTTAAATCCAGTTGATGGCCGTTCACGAGTGGTGTCCTCCAGGGCTCGGTATTGGTGTCCTCCAGGGCCAATTCTCTTTAACATCTTTATCTATGATCTGGATGAGGGGATTGAGTGCACCCTCAGTAAGTTTGCAGATGACACTAAATTAGGTGGGAGTGTTAATCTGCTTGAGGGTAGAAAGGCTTTGCAGAGAGATATGGACAGGCTGAATCGATGGGATGAGGTTCAACAAGACCAAGTGCGGGGTCCTGCACTTGGGTCACAACAATCCTATGCAGCGCTACATGCTTGGGGAAGAGTGGCTGGAGAGCTGCCTGGCAGAAAAGGACCTGGGGGTGTTGGTCAACAGCTGGTTGAACATGAGCCAGCGGTGTGCCCAGGTGGCCGAGAAGGCCAACAGCATCTTGTTCTGTACCAAGAACAACATGGTGAGTAGGATTTGGGAGGTGACTGCCCCCCTCTACTTGGCACTGGTGAGGCCCCACCTCCTGTACTGTGTCCAGTTTTGGGGCCCTTACCACAAAAAAGACCAGGTCCAGAGGAGAGCAACGACGCTTGTGAGGGATCTGGAGAACGCGTCTTATGAGGAGAGGCTGAGGGAGCTGGGATTGTTCAGCCTGGAGAAGAGGAGGCTGAGGAGAGACTTTCTCGCTCTCTAGAACTACCTGAAAGGAGGTTGTAGAGAAATGGGGGCTGGACTCTTCTCCCAGGTGACAGAACAAGAGGAAATGGCTTCAAGTTGCTCCAGGGGAGGTTCAGATTGGATATTAGGAAAAAATTTTTTACAGAGAAAGGATTATTGAGCATTGTCATGTGCTGCCCAGGGAAGCAGTTGAGGCACCATCCCATGAGGTATTCAAGAGACGGGTTGACACTGCTTAGTGATGTGGTTTAGTGATGGGTCATTGTTTTGGGGTTTTTTTAATCAGAGTTAGGTTGATGGTTGGACTAGATGATCTCAAAGGTCCCTTCCAACATAGACAGTTCTATGATTCTGTCTGATAGTGTGAGGATGGTTGTCAGTCAGATCCATATGGTCAGGGCTCTAGTGGGGAAGACCTTAACTGTGAGGTTAAGAGCAGAATGGAAAAAATTGAAACAAAATGTCCTTAAATTTGGAAGGTCGCCAGATCCAAGGGAAGTAGTGGTTTTGCTAATACTTTATGCATTAACAAATGCTTGCAGTACAGGTGTGAGTAGTCTTGACCTTTAACCAAAGAGGCAGCAAGTGATGGTCTTTATTTGTATGTGCATATATATTTTAAATAAATGCAAATGCACACATGTACCCCAGCAAGGTTTCACTGCAGACCATGGCCCCAGGGACTACGCTGAAGTTTGCAGGAAGTCTATCTATGGGCATTCCCATGGGGTACATATTCTTAGAATCTTCTTGTCCTTGTTGTCGATGGAGGTGTTAGCAGACAAGATAACTAATGACATGCATATTTAACAAGCAGAAACACAAAGTGTGACAGCTTGCCTGTTACGCCCCATTGGCTACTACACTTGCTTTCCTTTCCAGTCCCCCCTAACATCATCTGCCCAGAGAGTAATCTGCCCTGCATCACCCATAACACCCCTGCATCTCTGTTACCCTATTTATCCAGGGCTATTCCAATCAATTACAGATTTAAAGAGGGAGACCTCCAGCTGTTGGGAAGCAAGTATACACTCTTGAAATTGCTAGGTTGGGCAGACACAGTGCACTGGAAAAATGGATTACTCTTACTTATGTGCAGTGCAGTACTGTCTCTGATGCTGCAGTCACAGTCCAAGATAGCTTCACCCTAAACCTACTGGAGATAGGAGGTTCCTACCTAGGAGAACCTACTGTTCTATACTGACTTTACTAACAGTGGTGTTGCTGGTTTTGTGGACATCCGGCCACAGTTCATGCAAGCTGGAGTTAAAAATTATCCATTTATTTTGTGTGACAGTGGGGCTGCTTGTGGTGAGACTACCAGAGTCAGCACAGAAGCTGACTCAGACAAGGCACTTCGATTTCTTAGGAAAAGTAATTCTCACTACTTACACTAGATTCTATATTAACCAGAGCTTTTAAAATAAAAGACTTGAAGTGGCAATTGTGACAAGTTAAAAATGCAGGTGTGTAATCCACACAGGCAGTTAACTAATGTCTTGCCTGTTTTTTCTGATAAATGGCAAGATATACTAGTGTACAAAGCTTATTGTAGTGATGGTCTTTCCTGTAGAAACAATCATAGAAATTATTTCATCCTGATTATAGTATTCCCCAAAAGATACGGTAAAATAAGAAGAATCCACATAACAACAAAAATTACTAGATGTTAAGGATGGAAATTGTGAGACAGGAGATAGGAGATTTGATAGACGATAATTTGAAGACGATAATTTGAAGACTTGTTTACACTGAAACACTCAGGGCAAAAAATTGAAGTGACAAAATATGGGAATTTAAAATGATGTGTTGAATTATATTGAATCACTGTGTAAATACTGTTATTCAAAATGTAAGTGGCTTTCATTTGGTTTATCTCCATTCACTTTGGAGGCAAAGTGAGCTAAATTGTGTTAAGGCCATTTTCATTCTGAATGTGTATGTCCATACAGGGATTTAATGTAGTATAATTTATCCATTTTAGCATTGTAGATAAACTAATCTGTTAAAATTTAATTAAAACATCCATTTACTTCATATCTACTTTCCTGACTATCTACCTGTAGGTGAACTTATGAACAATGTGAAGGGCTGTGAAGAGAAAGGATGAACAGGAGAGCCTTATTCTCACAATAATGTAGCACAGATCTTATAGTGAATATGAGATACG
The DNA here is from genome assembly GCA_013400555.1 of Jacana jacana. Lineage (NCBI taxonomy): Eukaryota > Metazoa > Chordata > Aves > Charadriiformes > Jacanidae > Jacana > Jacana jacana. The sequence goes on along the minus strand of VZTM01012099.1, from coordinate 38,540 downwards.
CATAAACATCTTTAATGGAAATACTTCTTTGCAGAACACACAGCAAGCTTGAGGAACTTAGTGACACAGTAATATTACTGAGGCCAGGAGTTTATCATCTTTGAGAGAATTAAGTGTCCATAATGAGAATGTCCACAGTTGCACTACGTAAGATAAAGAGATTATAAGGTCTCAGAATAGACATATTATTAACTGAGAGGATTAGGAAGATGTCTTCCCTATTGACAGATGGATTGATGATTTCATCTTCCTCTGACGTATGTAGTACTGATTACAACTTCCGATAGAGCTTGGACTTGGTGAACAGTTGGTCTAATAGAAGCATTTCCAATATGAAAATCTTAATGTTTCTGTTCAAGATGTTGAGCATATGAGGTTCCCTAACAAAAATTTGGGGAATAAATAAGAACTTTAATGAAATGTACGTTCCACCTAATTTGAGCCTAATATATTTTTAGAGGATTAGGAAGCTTCAGATGAACAAAGAAATCATTATGTCTTGTTTGCTTTTCCAGGCTTTTAACCCATGTTTTATTTTCATCGCACTTTCTTTTCTAGAATCAAATTTGAGTCTTCCCTGCGTATTCCTAGATTGAGATGGAGGAAGAGTTTGGGTACATTCTTTCTAGCATTTTTGCACAAACAAAACTTTAGAAAAGTTAGCAAAGACCACAAGGAGATGTGGACTTCTTTCTGCTCTTTACTTGCTATTTTTTTTCAGAAGTAAAACTTCTTTGCTGATCACCCAGTCCTCATACAATAATTGAGAAATGCTCAGCTAAGATTTATAACATACAGCCTGATGACTTCCAAGCCTATCAGTGATGGGGTCCTTGCCCAGCAGTTTATTTTTGTTCACACATAAAAAAGTATGGGATGTGGTGTCTAACCCATGTGACTGTGCTTGTGAAAGCCAGTAGTGTGCATGTGGCTATATTGATTGACAAAAATGGGCTTTGGCTAACATGCTTTGGGCTTGCTCTAGTTTTAGAGCTATTACTGAAATAGGTGCATGACAAACACCCTTCAACCCTGCACACTTAATAGATACAGCCATACCTGTAAAAGCATTAGTGCAAACTCCATTATATTTGCTTTCATTTCTTTCATTCAGTGATTCAATCTTAACTGTATCAGCTTAAACTTTTCTTTACCAAAGAGGTTTACCCATGTACCAGCAGATCCTTTTAAGCTTAGACAAGCCCTTTGGTTTTTTGCTTGAGGGGCAGGAGGTGGCAAATGAGAAGGAGAATTAGGTTTTCGGCAGGCCTGACTATGAATGGTTGATGAAGATTTATCTGTCACAGTTATTTGCAGGAGTTCACTGTGCTCTATAAGGGCAGCAAAATGCCAGGCGCATCTGTGCTGTAGCTGCCACAGTTTAAAGGTCAGCACTGTAGTGAAAACTCTAATTTGCATCCCTAGCCTCCCAGGCAAGGGTTGATACAGCACGTGTGATAGAGATGCAAGTCCTGCAGTGCCTTACTGCTGGTATTCAGCTGGCCACATGCTGGAAGCCGTTGCTCAGAGTAGAGCTGGTTTAAAACCAAACAGTGGTGGGTTTTAACCTGCATGTCAGGTACAGGCCCTGCTCTTAAATATTTAATAGGAGGTAACAGCAACAAACGGTTATGTGGGAATGTGAGAGGCATAAACATTTTTAATTTTTATAGTGGTGCAGTTCTCATCCTAAGCATGTGAGGTCTGGACTCTCATCCCAGTTCTACTACAGGTGTTCTCTGACACACAGGACAAGTCACTTCTTAGGGAATTAAGGTAAAGTGGGTCCCACTTTACTATGTGTGTGTTTAAAAGAGACATACTAAGCAAAATTAAGTTCAAAAGATGGAAACCAGCACTTTGGAGGGTTAGTCCGTCTGACCTACTTTAGCTGTGTTGTACAATTTAAATACCTGAAGATTTTGAAGCACTTAGATAATTCTATACATGAACTATTTAAACATGCATCTTGGACCATAATGACATACTGCTAATAGCCATCTTTATGTCATTCCTGTATGACCTGTGCCTGCATGGCTGTGGTAACTGTATTAACAGGAGAATATCAAAGTAGTCCTAAGATGGGAAAAACACACACTATACGGTTCCATAAACATTACAAGGTCTGAAGGCAGAACACCAATTAAACAGTTTGTATACTTTCCTGTGGCTATGGCTCCTTTATCCCTCATTTGTGACACTCCCTGGAGTTTGCTAGCACTGAGTTGCCTTTCAGCAGAACAGGAAACTTCAGGTTAGCTGATATTCCAGGTGTGTGTGTATAATTCCCCAAAGTGCTGACAACTCTGCTTACAATTAGAGGTAATGGCAATGATGTTCCTGGCGTTTCCTTTTTACCTCAGCTCTGCTGGGGTAGGGGATTGCTGTCATTCAGAATGGCTCATGGTCAGGTGGAGTGCAGGACAGAACTGGCCAGGCTCGTGGGGGGAGATCTGGTCGGGAGCATTTTGGCAAGTGACAGCCAGGAAGACAAGTTCATCTGAGTTAGGTGTGTTCAAGTCTTGGAGGCAAAGTGTGGAGATACATCAAGATTGTTAGTAGATATTTGTAACAGCAGAACTGGTTTTTGCACTGCTTGAAACCAGAGTTTTCAACAGGGCTTATTAAATACATGTGGTGCTTTTCCACGTGAATATATAATCTAGGCCACTTGGGGTAAGTATGGCTTTTTAGATGAAACTCTGTTTAAAACAGCCCAGCCAGTGGTGCCAGTGGCTCGCAGGAGCTTCTGAGTTAAGATCTCCAGAGATACGTTATTTTTTTTCAGCCTCTGGATGAGGCAGTAGCAATATAAGCTACCCCTTTTCTAGTGCTTTGTGCTAACTAGGTTTCTTCCATTCTTTTTTTGCTGTGCATAATGAAAGACTCGGCACTGGAGATCAGGGTTAGCAGTGTGAAAGATTGGGCTCCAACCTCATTGCTGTACTTCACATAAAATATCTATTCAGGAGAGGCAGCTGGACAAGGAATAACACCCCAAGAAACCAAATTTCCCAAGGGAAAAAGATATTGTCTCAGGACTACCTGCTTAGAAGAGAGGAGAAAATATTTTTATAATTTCTTAAAAAATATACTTTGTGCTCACAGAGTTTTTTTCAGAGTAACCCTAGCCATTTTCATGGTATGTTGCTCTGTTGTTCTAAAATCTTTCAGAGGACTCCTGCTTAAAATGCCCTGATCCAGTCCTGTGCAGAAAAGTTTCTAATTTTGTGGTATCACTCATGGAATAACGTCTTACTCGGTGGGCATGTAGAGTCAGTTAATATCCCTGCATGCAATTGCCTGCTTAATCTTAAAAAAAAAAGTTAAAGGGCAAAGGCACATATATATACTCACTGCCTGAATGCATATTTGCTTGTGTGTGTATTTAGAGTCACGTATGTTTTTAGGCAGAGGAAAGTGCTTTCTGTTCTCTACCAAGCAAATTCCTGGTACTCTTTCAACCTTGTTTGATTAAAACAGCCTTTAACCTGTGCTTAAATACCTGTTTCTTAAAACAACCTATAATTCATTCCTGCAACAAGATTAGGAGAACTTGGGGTGTGACAAAATTGATGTGTAGCTGCCTGGAAACCTTGGGGGAAGGAGAAAGAAGGAAGGATGACTGAAAGACAATGAGTGCAAAGGCAGAAGCTGCAGGGCTGGAGTCTTGTTGCAGGGCTGGCTGGGGAGATGGCAACAGTGATTTCCAGACCTGTTGCTTATACTGAGACACTTCCATCTCTTTCTCACTTGTGTCAGCTTGCACAAAGAGACCTGCTGAAATTTCAGGCTTTTCTTCCCTTCCATGGGAGGAGTTGGAGAGACCTTGTCATCCTCTGTGCCTCCTGCTGTAAATTCCCTTGGACTGTCACCAGTTTGTTCCTCTCCCACAAACCAATGTAAAAATCTGTTTTCATCTTGCTCCCTGCCTATGTCTGCTTGTGGCAGATTAGTGGCATTTGCTCTTGACCTTGTTTTGGTTTTCCTCTTCCCAGTGCCTATTATCGTTAGTGGCTAATTTGTGGAATATCACTTTAGTAGCAAATTAAAGTGCAACATATTGAATGATCTGGTTTGGAAGGACCACAAAAAGCAACCAGTTTTGCCTGATGCAAAGAAGCCAAAGGGAGCTTGTGATTTCTGTTTCTTCAAATTCTCACTTGTTTCTTTTTTTTTAATTTGATTTGATTTATTTGGTCCTTGGTTTTGTGGGGATTTTTTGGTTGTGAGGGTTTTTTTCTGTTCTTCAGTGTTTATTGCCAGGTTTCCTTTCGGGATGTTCTCTGCCCTGTGTGGGTGATGAGCTAGCACTGCATGGTGTGTGTGGCTGCACAACGTCGCCTTGTCTGTGTCAAGGCCAGTGATGGCAAAATGGTGTCATGTGTATCACAGCCAGCACCTTCTGCTGGTGTCAGCAGTGGATGGCCTCACTCCCATTCCCATCCACCCTGCTGCCACCTGTACCACAAGCTGAACAGGCCCTTGGGACAACCGGGGACCTGCAAAGGTTATAAGAGAAGAGGAGTGAGAGTATGGGGTGGTATCATCCACTCTGTGACTGTCAGGAGCTGGGATTGTGGCCCATAGCGTGGTTGTAGCAACAAAAGATGGGTCTCTCCTGAAGTTACTGCTGTCGGGTTTTTTTTAAATTTGTTTTATAGCAATGAGTGGTGACTGATTGTGGTGTGTGTGCACACCAGTCCTAAGAAATCATTCTTCCCTTAAGTCACTTGCAATTTAAATAAACAAGGCAGGCAATCTGAAAGAGATAACTGGAAGTCAAAATGGAGTATGGAAAGCTGACCAGACCAGCGTATTGCACAAAAGATGGGGCAGAGCTGAGATCAGATATCTGCCTCCCTGGGGCTTTTTTACCTCATGATCATCCTTCCTCCTTCCATTTCCCTTTCCTCTGAACTAAAGATTAATTGTGCATTGAAATCGTAACAAGAATTTGCGGTGTTAGGAATCTGGCAAACGGAAGGGAAAAAATCCTCAAGGAAATTAGCAGTCTGCAACCATTGTCTGTTCACTGGATATAAATGACTAGGAACTTCCCAGCCAGGGAATTTGTTTTCCCTTTCTTTTTCTGCAGCCTGCATTATCCTTAGCTAAGCATATTGTAGCATGCTTGTCTCCCAGTCCATGTTTTTGTCTCAGAAATCCCGGCCCTGTGGAAATCTGTCACAGGGTAGAAGTTCTGTTTTAGCCTTTGTGCTTTAATACCCAATCTCCACACATAATGAATGCTGAAAGTACATGCTTGTTCTGCAGTTAGCAAGGAGATAAGGCAGCCATTGTAGCTTTCCTGCACGCTGGTCTGCTCTTGCTCTTGCTTGTGACAGGGATCACCTGTGACAGAAAAGAGAATGCGTCACAAAATGCTTTCTGAAACAGATTGCACAATGTAAGGAGAGGAGGTAGAGCGTGAAACAAAGACAGTCGATTGCAGCAAAAGGGGGGGTGGCATTAGGGAAAACTTCCTCGCTGTCTTGAGTGCTGGAGAGTTGTGGAATCTCTGTGGTAAGAAATTTTTAAGCAAGTCAGTCATCTGTCAGTTCGTTGTGCCACAGGGTGAGGAATAAACTGGAGGTTTCTAGAGGTGTTCTTTTCTAGATGTTTGCTTATATCATTGGTAGTTCTTTCAAAAGCATATTTCTTGTCTGTCCTGGGAGCAAAGAAAGATTACTGGGTGTTTAATCCTCCTCCACAAAACTTCCACCCATGGAATTTGGATGGTAGTGAGCACAGTGATGAACCAAACTCATTGTTCAGAAAATTTGATTTCCCCTTTCATTCAGTCCAGGAAGTACGTTCTCTGTGTTATTCTGAAGTCTAGGCAAAGCTGGAGCTTACCTCTGAGCTCGTTAGCAAAAGACTTGATTCAAACTAGCTGTTTCTGGAAACATAGAAAGAAAACAACCGGCAAGTGGCAGAAACCTTGAGTTTGGAGGATGGTAAAAAGCTGTGCATGACTGTTGACTGCTCCTTCAGATAGCTTCCTTCTGCCAGGCATGTTTATGACACTAATCCCAATAATTAAAGGATTTTCTATTCCTTCAATGTATATAATTGGGAATGGTGAATGAGCTTCATGTCTGCCACCCCTTCTATTTTCTCAGTGCCTCTTGGCCTTTTCATGTCTCTTCTGCATTGCGTCAGTGCCTCCTGGCAAATTGTGTCTGTCTCTCAGAGCCAAGTGTGTGTCTGGCCTTGAGAAATAATCATAAATTTTGTTCTGTCAGGAGGAGAGGCCAGGACAATCCAGTTGAGATTTGAACCTGTAGTTCAAGGTGTTTTAGGGATTTCATATCACTTAACCCATCCCCTTCAGGCATCGCTTGTGTCTGACATGTAAATCAGACAGGAGGAAGAAGCAAAACAGATTGTTCCCTGCTTCAGAAGAAGGTTATGAGGCCAGCCTGTGTCTTTAAAGAGAATGTCTTCTAATAAATGTTATCTACAGAGAAATACACCAGCCCCTACATAAGTAGTTAATGTTACTGCTTCAGTGTTGGCTTATAAAACAACTTTATCACCTCTATGACGATAATGATTAACATACTGATTTACAAGGGTGGGGTCACAAAGCCATTTGGCAAATTTAGCTTGTCTCACAGTGGCAGTGATACTGTACCTAAGTTTTACAATATTTTCACCACTTTGCTTGGAATATTAAACCCTTGTGGTTGGGCTCTTAAGCAGAGCAGTAGCAACAAGTACTCCTCTATGAGCTTAATAACCAGGGTTTTCTCCTGTGCTTCCCATACATGAGGAAGTTACAGGTCCAGGTCTGAGAGTCTGGAAGAGTTGGAGACAGTTCTGTCTCCCTTCACAATGTTTATTCCCTGATCACTTACCCACAAGGAAGTGAAGGTGTTCCTGGACTCACTGGTACATGATGCCTGTGGTTCTTGGCTGTCCCTTATGTCGGACTGGCAGAATATACAGATTTCTCTTCCTTCTCTTAGATTCTGGATAGCTTGTGTTTAAATATCCTTCATCTGTGGATTCATCATTATCTTGGATGTTAATACAAGAAAAAAAACCCAACCAGCTACTGATTTTACTTTCATTTTCATATGTTGGAATCTACTCAGATTAGAAAATTTAATCTAACAAGTATTTTAATCCAGAAACCCTAGATGCAGTTTAACATACAATGACACTTTTCCAAATTTGGACTTCTTAACCATGGCAGTTCCTCACATTGGACAGAACAGTCTATCTGAAAGCTCGGCAAGCTACGTCCCCTTTACTGCCTGTCTTGACAATCCTCATGTACATGATTAAAGGTATTTATGGTCTCCATACTATGTAAACACCTACTGCGCTTTTAGAAATTGGTAAAAATGCACAGACAGAGTAGGGTATTTGATGATCCTCACACAAATTCCCAGTGTAGACTCCTGCAGGGACAGAGGTCTTACTCCTTACCTTTTACTTCTTAGCTAGAATTACTGGCAGGAGCCCTGCCCTCAACACAAACACTTGCTGCCCTGAGAAATATCTGGAAACTGTATCGTTTTTATCTCTCCTGTCCAAAAAACTCATTGTGTGTGTGGCGTAATGCAAATAAAGGTTGGATATTTCTGTGGACCTGGGCTAATTCGTGGATGGAAAGCTATGGAGTTGTTATTTGAAGTAATACTGGATAACAGCTGACTCATTTTTCCTTCTGTTTCCATACATACTTCCTCTAATTCCCCCTAAAGCTCTTGTAATATTACCTCTTTGGGAGTGATGCAGTCTGAGTTTGGAGGGGACTTACATGCTTGCCTTGTCTCATCAATATTTGATTGCTTTGCAGTGACACCCAGTCATAGGCTTCTATTATGTCTTTTCTAGTTTGAACAACTGTCAGGGACTGGAACAAACTCTAATTTTATATTGGGCTTTTTTCATGCTTTTTTTTTGTCTTGTTCTGCTCAGTTATTACAAGCCATGAGTTTAGGTTACCATCTGTCTGAGTTAGAACTCTCACCAGAGCAGGTAAGTTCTGTCCACTGCTACCGTGGGCACTTTTCTAGTTTGTTTTTTTAATGTGAAAACGTATGTATTGCAACACTGTGTTCACTGCCTTGCTCTCCAGTGGGACTAGTTTGTGCAACCCTCTTTCCTGAGCACGTTCTCCTACAAGGAATCTTTGTTGACTGAAAAGCGTCTTGGCACCTCTCTGCTGCACGTAACAGGCTGGGGTTTTGGACCCTCTATACTGTGCTGCACAGGAGGAGGAGGAGGTTTAGTGGCAAGACTAGGGCTGGGGAGTGGGGGCCTTCAGAGGTGGACTTCTACCAGCATTGTGCTCAGCCTGGGGAGCCTGGATGAGGGATGGGGTCAGGACAGAGCTGTAGCTCAGTGTGTGCCAGAGGTGAGGGGACTGCCTCTCCTCCTCTGCAGGGCAGTGGCTGGGCTTGGGAATGTGTCATGGAGATGGAACACAGGGATACCAGTGACAGTCCTGTGGGCAACACATGCTGTTCCTGGAAGTTGCCTATGGGCAGTGACCCTGTTGTGCACATAGTGGGCCACTGAGGAGGATTTTTCTGCCTGTAGAGGATGCTGTCATCTATGGCCTTTCTGGTTCTTATTCTCTGGAGTCAGCTGGCTTCCCACTTGCTTCTGAAAACATCGCCTTGATGAGAGAGGGAACTATGAGTAACTTCCAGGCTCTGGATAGAAGGATCAGGAAACTTCTGGGGATCAGCATCCCTCCTGACAATGAGTTAAACTTTGACTGATCACACTTTACCCACGTGGTCAGATGTATCCAAACCAAAGAGATTTCCATAGCCCCTGCTGCCTTTCATCTTCTCTGTCTTCCCACTGAATCAAGAAAAAGCTAAAACCAGTACATGTCCATTGTGTCTTCCCACCACCCAGGGCTCTCTCAGCTGCTGCCAGCATTGGCTCCTCTGTTGGCATTTGTTGCAAACTGCGTTTCCCGTGACCTCACTGGTACAGGCCGTAATTTTTTCTTTGGATTTATACTGCTACCCAACTGACCAGTAGTGCAAAGGTATACAGAGGTTTACCTTTATTCATAACTTGGACTTGTATGAAAAACATCTGTTCTCAAAATGGTCTAAAATAATTGTCCCAACACCCCTTGGGCATGTTTTCTGATACTGTGTGCCTCTTTAGTCACTCCCACTGCTGCCGACAAGTCTCTGCCTTCCCCTTCTGCTTGCCAGTACCTCCTCAGCTTTCCTGAGGCGGGTGCAGGAGGCTGGGCAGTGGGGCGGGTTGCTGCTCCTGCTGCCTCTCCTGGCTTCTCTTCTCCCCTCCCCACACCTGCAACCCTGCCCTGGCCAGAGGGATGCTCTTGGCAGTGTGGGCAGGGAATCTCCTCCAAAACGCAGTTTGTTCCATTTAGGGTGGCAGTTAGTGTAAAAAGCAGTGTTTGTTGGCTCAAATTGTAAGTGCTTTGAGGGCAGGGCCTGTCTTTTATGTGTGTACATGTGGGTGTGTATTTTTATACAGTTCCTAACGTTCCTTCCTGCGGTTAGGAGCTGCAGTATGTAAAGCCACAATTTTCCATCCTGTGGTAGCTTAGAGAAGTGTTTTTCCAGATCCACAGAGGTTCACAGCAATTCTGATGTGAACACTGGCGCTATTCAGAGACACAACTTGCTTTGGGCCTCCAAACACAAGTATTTTCCTCCGTTTGTCACCAAGCAGTGTAAACCAATATATTCTGGGTGCAGCAGTGGTAAGCTGACTGTCAGAGCATGTCCAGAATCCTTTTGGGACAGGTTTCTTCACCAGTTTAGGAAGAGAAAGCTGTACTGCACCCTCCATCAGTTGATGACCAGGATGACCTCATCATTCACCTTTCACTCTTAATTTTGAACAATGAAACAATTGCTTGTACTACAAAGAATTTAGATTAGAAAACATACCTTGCTCTTCATGTATGCTATAGGTAGAAGAGAATCTGAACTCAGTAAAATCTTAATTTGTTTTAAGCTTGATGCTCTTTTTTTAAGAGGCAGGAATATATTTTTAAGTCTTTGCAGGTGCATGTTGAGCCTGTATTATGTTACAGGGATAAGCCAATGGTGACATTTTTGGTTTCTGTTCCTTTGGCATACTATTAACTTAGTTTTGTGCTAAATTTCTGCATTTCTTATGACATATTATGGACTGTTCTGCAGCTTGTAGTGTGCGATTTCACAGTTTCTCTATTTTGTAAACTGAAATGTCCTTAGGAGAGGTTCAGGTCAAAGCTTAGGAGTGACTCCAACAGTGAGAATAGACGTGTGCTGGGTTAGGCTGCATGGGGGCTGTGGAGTCTCCATCTCTGAGAGGTTTTAGTAACAAATACAGCTGTAAAGGATGACATAGATGTTACTGTCTATGCCAAGACAACCCCTTGAGGTCTTTCTCCCCCTCCTTCCAATTTCCCTGATATCTGGATAATGCATTACACTTTTTTAACACGCTTCTATTCTTTAATCACTTGTATTTCCTTGAAACTCAAGATCAGATTCCAGCATCAACTGTGAGAACATCCTGTGACTCTGCCATTGTGGTTCTGGATTGTCTAAACTGACCAACCCTGGGCCTCCAGCTGTCACAAGAGGGTGCTTAGTCGCAGGAGAAGTTTTGACACCTTTGATTACATGTCCTACTGTCCTTTTCCCAAGCCATAAAGCACTCACTAGGGAAGTGTTATCATAAATTCATCTTGGGGACAGCAAGTAGAAATCTTCTTTTTTGCTTACCAGGGTAAATGGAGCTGAGGATTTTATTCTTATTAGCTACAAACACAAATGACAGAACGCTGCAAGGAAAAGTCATATCCTGTGAACAGCCTTGAGGTCTCTGATGAAACAAAATGACAGAAAATTTACAGATGCTAAAAATAGTGATAACATCAGTTTGATGTTGCATTTTGTCTTCCTCCTATAATACAGTAAAATGGCCTGTAATTCACATTGCAAAATTGGCATGCATGGCTCTTTGAAGATATCGCCTTCATTGTGTGTCTGCAGTGGTCAGAGTTACAAGCCAGCCCACTACAGTGCTACAAGGAGCCATACAAATAAATAAATAAACAGGGACAAATAGCACCAGCTCCTTGGGGGCAGCTGCCCACTCTCAATCTGTCTTGCTTACGTTGTGAGCTCTTCAGCATAGGAAACCTTTTGTGTCTTGTACAGACTTAAATTCACCCCTGGTGCTTAGGAAGGTAGTAGATTATGTTAATTTTGTTGACGACATTATATAAAATGTGATTAATTCAGAGATCTAACTTCTAAAACCTTGCTGACAGTGACATTAGTACAGGCTTAGAGAGTTTGTTTGCAGCTCTGTCTTCAGCCTGGCATTTTGAACTGAGTTTTTGTGGCCTATGAGAGGTGGTTGTTGTAGCGTAAAAAAGGTTTGGAAAAAATGTATGTATTGTGGTCTGTGTATGCATATTTCATCTGTTAGTGCTTAATGGCTTTTTAGAGGGTGATTGTAGCTATGTCACTAGCTGGGTGGCTTCGCTGTTTATTTCCTCCTGTTTGTTGAACGCTATTGGCTTCCATGTCTTTCCCAGACTCCCAGCTTGTTTGGCTTTCAGACCCTCTGTAACTCTAGAGTCTGCAGGCAAAAAAAATTCTTCCTATAAAATGAAAAACAAAACCAAGCCTAGGGGGACTGAACTAACTTCTGGCCATCTGTTAGAAGGTTAGTAGTATCAGTTACTTGGTCTGTGGCTTCATTTTCGAATTTCATGCAGCAGCTTCTCTGCATTGTTTATATTCTGGTTGAAGGGGATCTTCCTATACCCGGATGCAATAGGAACGTCATTTTTCCTTTAACATGAGCTGATGTCCTATCTGCAGTACTGGCAATAACATTGCTGCTTCCTGTTGTTGTAGATGTTGTTAGCAGGTGAGAGCTGAAAACAAAGAGGGGGAGCATCTCAGCCAGTGCCATTCAGGACCATCAACATCAGTGCTACCTACACACCTTCTTTTCCATCGTACTCTTTAGTAGTGGCTATCTTGGCTAGTGGGCAGGAAGTTGCGCTGCAAAACAAATTTAGTTCCTTTCTGCTTTACATAGGGAAGGTGTGCTTCAGAATTTCTCTTGTTCTTCTCTGCCTTTGCTTTCACTTTCTCTGGATTCATTTGCACTAAACCCAAATTACAAGTGGTGTGTTACCACGTTTGGATAAGGGGTGCCTGAACTGAATTTGACACACATTGAAGTGTAAATCTCCCCACTCTTAGGTTTCAGGACGCAGACCTGTGCAAGCCTTCAATCAGCAATTATTGCATTCTTTTTCCTTTTTATAGGAGGTCACTATCAAATCCCATGACACATTTCTATCACTAATCTGGCAGGCTGCCATTCAGACCACAGGAAGCCCAGGAGAGAAGAATATACACTTAGGGCCTTATTCCATCTTCATTATTGCCAACACCAGCAGAATTCCTTAAAGTCTCTGGAAGTTTGATCTGAATGGAAAGTATTTTGCCTGAATAGCACCCCTTATTGAGGCATTGTCACCAAGTCACAAATTTAGATGAGTGTTGTGGCTAGCAGTTTAATCTATACTGCATGGCTGTTTTTTCGCACCAACACAGGGAGTGCTAATCACTTCTCATGGCCTAGCAGGTCTGGCAGTGAGGGACTTCTTGATTTGAGAGCTGGACACTGAGGAAAAAAAACCACAGTTCCTGTTCAAGAGTTTATCCGAGAATTTATTCATTTTGGCCATGAGGAGAGTATTGTAATTTAATGGTTTTCAGTGAAGCACAGCCTGACTAAAGGAGGAAAGACAGGGTTCCATTCACAAAATATGCAAAAAAACCTTGTGCATCGGAGGAAAAGGAAAAAGACAAAACTGCAATTTTTGCATAAGAAATTAAAATCATAAATTTAAGGCAGTATCCATAGCTGTCAGTCAGATGATAATATGGAAGCCTTAACCTCTTTTCTTCTATACCTTTCTGTGTCTCACTATATAGATGCATTGTTGTACTGAAAATTGCTAATTTTGTGTGTTACTGCCATACTTACAGAGAGATAGTAACTTTGGTTTACTTTTGGATCATTGCCAGTTCATTGGCCGCCGTTGTCACTTGTGATTTCATGGAGCTATAATTGTTAGGAAGTAACTTTCCTGTTGCTTTAACCAGCAGCACTTAGCTACATTTCTGTATTAATAAATATTGGCTCAGTCCTTCAGGGAGTTCTAGTCACTTTTTAGGGGGTTCATTCAACATTGTCTTCTCCTTGTTTCAGGTTATTGAAGGAAAACTGGCTCCTTTCTTGGGGAAGGTGATCAAGTTTGCCACTTCTCATGTGTACAGTTGCAGCCTTTGTAGTCAGAAGGGTTTCATCTGTGAAATTTGCAACAATGGAGAAATCCTTTACCCCTTTGAGGACATTTCTACGAGCAGGTACTGTAATGTCAGTTATACATTTGACTCATGACTTGCATTCTTATGAGTTCTCAGTCTTGTGACCTCTGATTTAAATAACTAGTGACCAGATCCCACTAACACACATATTTGGGCAGCTTCGCTAGATTGCTGGTCCATGGAGGCCAGCATGAGCTGACTTGGAAATAGATAGGAAGAGCTACTTCCCAAAGCCCAGTAAGTCTCAGAACAGCCGATCAAAAAGGGCCAAAAAGTCCCCAGTAACACCACACAGAGTGATTTATCCAAAGCTATTCTGAGCTTGCAAAATATCCTGAGAAGCCAAGGGAGTTCTCTGCAGTGATCACAGGCATCTTTCTGGTATCTGATGTCACTGGGCCAATGATGTACCGGGATTGTCCTTTATAAAACAATGACCATCTATTCTGAAGTGTTTTCCCCATGAAATGTTATGGCTGATTCTCTGCTTTTTCTGTGCATGCTCCTCTATGTCTATGTATGTGAGGGTTTTTTTAATGACACTGCTATTCCGAGGTGGTTACAAAATAAATACAAGTGTAGGCCAGTCCTAGGCCAAACAAAAGAACCTTTATTTCACATTATATGGAGTACTGGATGCCAGGTCAGGGACAGGAGTTACATGGAAAACCTAGAAGCAAAATGGAGGAAACCAGAGCAGACTTGGCAACGCAGCAGTGTTACTACTCTTTTTCAAAAATATCTTGGATTTTGAATAAAGGAGGGGTTTTGGTGCTTTTTTTTCAACTCAACAGAAAGACGGTGTATCTGACAGCACAGCATTCCTCCATAGATAAGTACTTTTCTGGCTGTTTCAAATATAGTCATTTTAATTTGTTCTCCAAAGCGTTCCATCGAAGGGGAAAAAAAAAATCAAAAAGCCACCTTTGGAAACAATCAGGACCAGCCTGTTAAAAGGGATTCATTATGAATATGATTCCCCTGTGTGCACAAAGATGTTAAATTACAAGTAACCAAGGACTACTCTTCAGGGATTTTCAGCCTGACCTGGGTTTCAAAGACTGTTTGCACATTTTTTTTTCTAGACTCTTATTCTAAAAAATCCACATTGACAAAGCAGTGGACATAAGCTAAGCAAGGTGTGCAGCTGAGCTCTGTAAATGGTTTTCAAGAAAGAATGTATCTAGGGTGCCTAGTGAGATAGGCAGTTAAAAAGAGAGAGACCAAGATGACATAAAACATAAGATGTCTACTGAGACTGTATAAAAGGCGATTGAAGATGTTCCCGAACGATTGATGAGACCGTGTGAGAACATCTGGGAAGGCAGGCTTACTTGAAATGGCTGTGCATTTGATTTGTCTGGGGGATTTTTGGTCACAAAAACATTGTTGAGTGTATATTGTTCCCCCGCCCTTCAGCTGAGATCAGACATACCTTGCAATTACAGAGTTTAAAACCTTCTGGAATCAAATAGTATTTGTCAGCAGTTCAGTGAAAGCCAAAGGAAGCTGCTCTAGCTCCTGGTTTTATGTGACTTAGAAGCCGGAAAGGACTTTTGTTCATGTTTCACAAATGTGAAGTCGTGGTTGATGTCATGCCAAAGACAGCGGTCTTTGTTAATGATTTTAATTAAAACACAATCAGCATGAAAAGTTCTCCAGTATTTCTCTTTCTTATTTTGTCAGAGGTCATTCTCCTTACTCCTTTTGTACTCCTTATCACTAAACCTTGCTTTTATCCCCAGTATTTTCCATTTCCCTTCCTAGTCAGTGTTCTCAATACTGCTCACATGCGCACACGTGCCTCTGTGAAACCAGCCAGACTATTTCAGTTCTGGTTTTTTGCTCTCTTCCACCTTCTGGCTGGAGGCAAGTCATGCCAACAGAGGAGCTTGAGTGTTTTGTTGTTCCATCAGCTGCAAAGCAGTGAGGAAGAAGGCCAGGTAGAGGGGTTTTGTGCTTGCTTCCATCTCTTGAAGGTGAGAGAGGTTTCTGAGGTAGGTACTGACCACTGCAGTAACAGGTGTGTAAGGTGAGGAGGCTCGTTAAAAATAAGTACAGAGTAACCTATGGCATGTGGAACAGCAAGTCACAGAACGTTCACGTGGAGACGTGGAATTATTCCTGACATTTCTGATGACATCTTCAGCTTTCCGTTAGTTAAGTGTCACACAGAGCGCCGAGTAAACAGCTCAGACTTGTGATTTAGTTCTACTATTCTGAGTCCACAGTGCAGAGAGAGAATTGGCTGTGATTCTCTTTCTCCATCCTAGTTTTCTGGAATTGCTGTCTACAGCGTAGTATTCCCATTTGTTCTCAATACTAGACTGCCGAGTGCCCTGCCTGCAGCTGCTGAGTCAGGGAAGGAAGAGCAGTTGAGCTCTGAAAACCATAGTTTTCCTTCTTGCTTTTGAATGTTGCTCATTCACTTTTGAGCATACTACTAGTTCTACTCACCTCACCAGTGTGGTGAGTAGGACTCAGGAGGTGATTATCCCACTGCAGTCAGCACTGGTGAGGCCCCACCTCCTCTACTGTGTCCAGTTTTGGGGCCCTTACCACAAAAAAGACATTGAGGTGCTGGAGTGGGTCCAGAGAAGGGCAACAAAGCTGGTGAGGGGTCTGGAGAACACGTCTTATGAGGAGAGGCTGAGGGAGCTGGGATTGTTCAGCCTGGAGAAGAGGAGGCTGAGGGGAGTCCTTCTCACTCTCCAGCACTACCTGAAAGGAGGTTGTAGAGAGGTGGGGACTTGGTCTCCCAAGTCACAGGTGATAGAACAAGAGGAAACGGTCTCAAGTTGCACCAGGAGAGGTTCAGATTGGATATTAGAAGAATTTTTTTTACAGAGAAAGGGTTACTAAGTTTTGGTGCTGCCAAGGGGAGAGGTTGAGGCACCATCCCATGAGGTATTCAAGAGATGGGTTGACATAGTGCTTAGTGACATGGTTTAGTGATGGTTTGGGTTTTTTTAATCAGTTAGGTTGATGGTTGGACTAGATGATCTTCAAGGTCCCTTCCAACCTAGACAATTATATGATTCTATAAGTTCTACCAGCAATCTATTTGAAGGTGGGTGCCTGACAGCTTTTGCAAACTTCACCTCCCTCTTGAATGTTTGGAAAGTGAAGTCTGTTTGGGGTGTATGTGTCTGTGTTGAGAAGGCATTTGTTTTTCTGCCTACCCCTCAGACCTTTCTCACTCTTTGGAGAGAGGAATGACAGCTGTCAGTGAGGCCATTACAATTCCAAGGTGGTTCTCAGCTGGCTGTTAACTTTTCCACCTTTGTGGTCTCTTAGGTCAGCTTTGAGGTGGAGTGTTTCTCTCCAAAACATTCTCAGCAGTTTCTGGAGCAGTCATCAGTAGGAATTTATGAAGGATGGATCTTCTTTAGATAGACGCAGCTGAGAGAAAAGGAGGGCCCCTCTTGAGGGCTGGAGTTTTCTCTTTGGTCAGGTTATTTGCTCGAGAGTAATTTTTGTCAGTCCTTGGGCAAACAGAGTGAATACCTGGGTTATGCACTCCTCAGGGTTTGAATACACATATATTACATACCCTTCTCTCACTAATCAGCATGACACATTCCTTTGTTGGCAAACGGTTCCAAAACAAACACAATCAGTTCAGTTAATTAGCGGGTCTGTGGGCTGTGCTTGGCAGGCTCTTTACATCCTGCTCAACAATACAGCGCTACAGTTTGCTGCCTTGAATGTAAGGGTGGGCTCACAAAGTCATAAGCTTTCTAATGATACTTCCTTTCTGTGGCTTTTCTTGGGAGGTGGCCATTCTGCACAGAGCTTAATGAAAGCTGTGATTCTGTAGTTAAACAATTCCTTTAAAATCGTCCCATCCTTTTGGATGCCTCTTCCATTCAGTTTGATTCCTCTGTCCCTCATTTTTTTCTTTTCTGTCTTACCCATATTTATGTAACACTTCATCAGAGTTCTTTCTAAATTTCCCAATTTCAGCATATTTTTGAGGGCTTTTAAATCATGAGAACTATATTTATAACCCCCTGAGGTAATTGCATATTTCATGGAGCAAATTGCCAGCTAATGTAAACTCTCACAGCTCTGCTTTTGCTGGAGCTGTGGCAACTTAAGCAACCTGAGCATCTGTCTCCTGTTTTATTTCTTGGACTAAATTTGCCCCGGGCTTAAATTTAGCAGATGAAAGTATAAAATTGTCCTATTATATCACTAATTCTAATTTTTTTAAACTCATCACAAGACAAACAAGAGTTTAAATATCCTTGGTTATAAATTGGCTTGTTAGAGCTATCCTTGCCCATTTGTTAGCAGCCAGGCACTGCCCCTCAGTTTGTTCTAATACTCCTTGTTCTTCATTAACGTGGTGAAAAGTTTTTGTTTCTCTCCCCTAAAATAAAATTTTAAAAAAATTTAAAAAGCAGAAGTGAAAAGAAAATGCCTATGTGTTGGTACTGTTGTCTATAATATGTGCCATATTTGTTTTATAACTGAGAACATTGTTAACATATTTTAAGGACACTGAGAAAAATGCCATTGAAATAGGAATAGAATTATTCATTAAAAATTCTTTTCTGTCCAATTACATAATTAAGTAATTATAGTTATGGTTAAGATTATTATATGCTACCCAGTGAATAAAGTTTAGGTTTTGCCTGTGTGTCAGCATCCTACTTACTACTTTCACAGGCAATTTGTTGTGTTTTCCTAGTAAAGCTACTTGCTTGATTAAGAACTATTTAGCCAATTCCTTCCCTTTTATGTGGTGTCTATAGATGTACACAAACCATGGAGAGTTGCTCTTTTGTGTTCGTACTCATTTATCAAGGCTAAACTGTTTTCACTTTGCAAAGTTAATTTGTTCTGCAGATCAGTTAAGACATGTAGAGACCTTTTAAGAAACAAACCAGAAGACCCAAGTTTAAAATAGACGTGCCACAGAACAGGCTTGACTATATCAGCCAGCTTGGATGCCACTATAATCTTTGGCCACCATCCTGATAAGACCTATGAATGTACTTAACTTTACATGTAGTGAGAAGTCTTACCAAGGCTCTGAGGCTGTGCTTAACTTCATGTGCGCGCCACAGTCTTTGCAAGGCTGCAGATCACCGTGTTATGGATGCTGTGTCACTGAACAAAAATCACTTTAAGCATTTGGGAGAATGTTAGACATAGAAATTAGGTGGGGAGACTGAAATATGTAGTATAGAGCATTTCCATTGGCACAGGT
The DNA here is from genome assembly GCA_013400555.1 of Jacana jacana. Lineage (NCBI taxonomy): Eukaryota > Metazoa > Chordata > Aves > Charadriiformes > Jacanidae > Jacana > Jacana jacana. The sequence goes on along the minus strand of VZTM01012099.1, from coordinate 19,955 downwards.
CAAAGGCTTCACTCAAACTACATCATTTTCCCTCTTGCTTTGATAAGTTTGTTTTATGCTAGACAGCCTTTCCCCAAGCCCAGTTCCCCTGAGCCAGCTATGTTAGTAGTTTAGTACCTAATTTTTGAAAGAGCTTAGCTTATCAGATGTTGATAGTTGATTCAAAGCACCCTGAAGTGATACGCTCAGCACTTTATTTAGAGAAACTTAGGCACTGAGTAGATGCTAAGTTCTCTTGATAATTTAATTTCACCTGAATCTGTCAAAGCTGGTCAAAATCCTCTGGCGTAGATTTTCTGTTTTTTGTATGTGCAGGGTAGTGCAGTAGTGTTATCTAGAACACATAAAAAGAAAGAGAGAAAATGTACTGTTTTTTTTCATCGAGCACTGAATTTTGGAACTGCGTTAGCTTTAGAGGTCATTTTTACCTGCCTCGTGTCAGAGTGGCGTTAACCAGGATGTTCAGTGCAAAGGCAGATGTTATTTCAAGCAGGAAGGTCTTTGCAGTGCTGCCTTGTGCTCTTCCCCGATGGCTGAATGTCAGCCATTTCACTTCCACTTTTTATTTTGCAGCTTCCCAGCTGTGCTGTCTTCCTCACTCGAGATATTTCCAACTTGCCAGTCAAGACCTTTTAATTCTTCCTTCTCCTTCCTCATGCAAATTCCCCTTTTAAGACAAATTTCTTCCTCTTCCAGATACGGTTCCTTGTAGACCAGATAAGGGCTTTTCAATTTTTTAGCCCATGACAGCCAACACTGCCAACTCTTAAGTGCTCAGAAATTCCAAAGTTACTTAATAATCTTGTTGTTTTATATACTTTTTTTTATTTAAATGTAAAGTTCCTTTTTTCTGTCTTGGATCCACATAGGCATGTCTTGAGCATTACGGTAGAGCTACGAAATCCAGTTGCCTTTGCCTTTTTCTTTTATTGAAAGTATCCTGGCTTAACCACAGGATTTCCAGACTTGAGACTTAGAGAAAAATGCAAAATTGTAGAATCGTGCAGTCAAATTATAATGGTTGAGAACGGTATGTTAATATTACTGTTACTAGTAGTGCCCCGACTATTTGCTTCTAGGTCTTCAACCACCATTTTGTGAATACAGTTCATTAGTAATAGGGAAGGTAGAGGGGCTAGGTCCAGTTCATGGTATGGCCACTAGCAGAGGCAGAGGATATATATGTGAGTGTCTGGGAGCTGCAGTGTCCCTTTACTCCTGCTTGCCCTTGCTGCCATGCCCTGGTGCAGTAACTCAGCCTGTCTACACAACTCTCTTGGGAGGATGGCAGGCGATTAAATCAAGCTCTGCTTCTTGTTCAGCCCCAGTCCATCACAAATTGTTCTGTGAGTGCCCAAAATGAACGCCTGTGCTGCAGTTTCTCTGGGTCTAGCAGTGGAGGAATTAACACTAAGGCTCCTCCCCACCATTGGAGCACTGATGATTTTTTTTTCTTTCCAGTGAGCTGCCCACTTTTCCCCTCATTTGTGAGGTCTCTGACCACTTTGCACACCTGTTGGATGCAGTTGACCTTGGCAGTGGGTGCCAGCATGACAGCACAGACAAGGAAGCACTCAGGGGCAAGCCCTGGGTGGCAGAGCCAGGACAGGAGCTTATTCATTCATCTTCCTCCCTTGCCTGAGGTGCTTCTCCAGCAGCTCAATCTAACCCATGCTGGGTAAAAGGAAGCAGACCCTGGTCTCACAGTTTTCTTGCAGGGACACTGTGTATCTTGTCATTTGGCCGTTCTGGGGAGGCATTACTAGAGCAGAAGTGGTGGTCTTGACCACAGATGCTGTGTCAGGCTGTTTAGGCTGGTCCCTGCAGCTGTTCCAGAGGTGCGAAGTGCGGGCACTTTCCTTGGTGAGTCCCGTTGGTGCAGGCTGTCAGTTGTGCACACCCCTTGCTAGCTGCTGCTTGTAACCCCCTCGACATCGGTTCCCCCAGCACAACCTGGCCTGTGGTTGGCAGTTACAGTTATTTCTGCTGTTTCTGTGCCCTCCGGCCCCAGCCCAGGACCCAGCTGTGCCACCATAAATCAGGAGCATCTTCAAGCTCTGCTCCATATCAAGGGTAACCCCCATCTGGTGAGCAGGTATATGGAAAGGAGAGCTATGATTATGCTTTGAGTCACCGCTGGCTCCCTGAACACTGAATTAATCGTTTAGAGTGAATTTCAGGCACCCGTAACAATTTGAGGGGCTGGGTAGTGGAGTCTGCTCTGGTTTTGTTTGGACTTTTTTTTTTCTTTTTGAGAGGCATATTTTTCAAAAGCAAAAATAACATTAAAAAAAAAAAAAAGGCAACACCTTGTGTTTAATAAAGACTGTGTGTCATTCAAGGCATTATCCTAACAAGCTGCTTACAGGGACAAATCAATGTCATAGTAGTGCCAACTTTCTTCCATTCATTTACTACATGGGCGTCCCTCCCTAGGCAGGCTCCTGCATTGGTTCCTAGGCAACTCTAATAATATTGCTGCACGTGTGTGTCAGGCATTGATTGCCTTTGGGGCTTTTTTTTTTGTGTTGTAAGTGAACACAGTCTAGCCCATTTTCTTTTCCTTTGTGTTCTGCTAAAATCTCTGAGAGTTTTGAAGGGCACGTCTCTGATATTCACAGCTGAGCAATTCAGAAATACTTGCAGACAGGCACACGTGCATAGTGTGGGACAGTGATTGCGCTGGAATCCCTAGGCGAGGCTTACTTCAGCTACTGTGGTCTGCTCTTGGGGTGTTTTTTAAATAGCCAAGTTCCAGGTGGCTTACTGGTTTAGATGCTTGATGAATGTATAGCATCCTCTGAAGAAAACATAATGAACAACCCTGTTTTATCTTGGTTTTACTCTGCATGAAGGGAAAGAAAAAACCATGACGCGTGCTAGTCAATGAAGGGTTCAAATCCTTACTGAAATTCCTTTTAAGGGATTACTCACTTGAGTAAATGTGTGCAAGGTCAGGCACAGAGGAAGTGGGTTTTTTAAATGAAAAAATGAAAGTTAATATAGAAAATTACAAGAGAAAGGATGATGGGTGAATACAGTGCTGCAATGAAACTGGGGAGCTCTTCGCCCTTCTCAGCTCTTCCAAGAGCTCCTAGCTGACCTTGAGTACACCAGTTCACCTCTCTTTTCCCATTTGTGAGGTGGGAATGGTTGTATGTCTGTCATCCGCTGTTTGTTCATTTCAGGGATGGACAGCATAACCATGAGCTGCTTTGATTCCCTGCTCGGTGTTTGGAAGGCAGAAAGGTATAGCCCACGTGCATGGTACTGAAGCTGTCCTAATAAATCTCGCTAGTTCCAGCAGCTTCATCCTAGACTTGACAATCTGTCAACCTGTAGGGTTTCTAGGAGACTAACAAAACTGTCTTTCAAATGACATCCTGGGCCACCAGTTGATCATCCTGGGTTTATTTTGTCTGCTTAAGGTGGAAGGTCTTTGTGTTGCACTGCATTCTTTGGGCACCTGATTTTACCCATGAGCTCCTAAATGGTGGTGCAGTACAGAGGGAAAGTATGAATACAATCAATTGTGCAGAATCTAGAATTACTTGAGCCATAAGCCCATGAAATACATGTGGGAAGCATGAAAACAACTTGCCAGAATGTACAGTTTTCCAAATATTGATATGCAGATGTTTCAAATGCCCAGACTTAATGGGATATACTAACATTGTCATTTCCTCAGCATACAAGGAAGGGTTTTATGCTTTTAATGTAGAAAGGTTTTTATTTTCTAACTAGTAATGATAATAATAAGAGCATTATAATGCATGTCTAGCTGTGGAGAGCTTTGCCCTTTCTCTCACAAATGTTTCAGTGCAATTGAAAATATTTAGAGGATTGAGTAATTCTCTGCATTTTTGTTATTCTGGTCTTCAAACAAGTAAAGCATCCTTAAAAAATAAAACATGCTCTGTAGTCGCAGCAGAAATTAAGTCAGTTAGGAAAGAGGAAAAAGAAGAGAGGAAGCTATTTCAGATGCCTTCTTGGAAGACTGCAAGGTTCACCAATTCTTTAAATAATCTTTGAAAAATAACAAGAGGCTGTTAATGTGCAGTATCACAATATCATTCATTAAAGAAAGAAACTTGAAAGACCTGAATAGCTTTACAGGCTCATCAGTGTATTATCCGTGGTGTACGGAAGTCTCACAAAAGATGCAGGGATTTTTTTGGCCACTAGCCAAAGAAGTCAAGATTCAGAATAGTATCTGAACTGTGAATTGCCTGTGACAGCAGCAAGGGTTAAGGAAGAGATAACTAAGTGTAGAGAACTATTACGTGAGCCTTTTATAGACTACAAAACTGTGTTTCCCAAAAGGCAGGCCAAGATCAGCATTGACCCCCTGCCCTGGTGACTGAGTGTTTTAGCAATGAGGGGATACCAGCATGCAGTGAAGGCTGACCCAGGTATCCTCTCTACCTGTCCCTGCAGAAAGCAAGAGGCAGCTTCGTTCTCCAACCAGAACACTGTTCTTCCAGGCCGCTCTTTTGTTGTCATCTGCACCCCACAGCTGGGGCTGGGAGTGCATCAGCCTTTGCCAGAGAAAGCAGAACATTGGTCTTCAGAGAAGCAGTCAGGGTTAGATGTGGTGTTGAGGGATCTAGTGTAGGGGAGAACTTGTAGAGTAGGGCTGATGGTTGGACTTGATGATCCCAGGGGTCTCTTCCAACCTAAATGATTCTATGATTCTATGACCGATGGTGGCCACCGCCAGAATGGGCCAATGATGGTCATGATGGCTGCTGGTGCAGTGGATTTTGAGATAGACTCATAGAATGTTCCAGGCTGGAAGGGATCTCTAGGGTCATCTAGTCTGACCTCCCCGCAGTCAGCAGGGACACCCTCAACTAGAGCATGTTGCCCAGGGCCTAGTCAAGCCTCACCTTGAATATCTCCAGGGAAGGGGCCTCAACCACCTCCTTGAGCAACTTGTTCCAGTTGTCCACAACCCTCATAGTAAAGAACCTATTTCTAATATCCAATCAAAATCTGCTTTTCTCAAGTTTGAAGTCATTGCCTCTCATCCTGTCACTGCAGGCCTTTGTAAACAGACCCTCCCCAGCCTTCGTGTAGGCCCCCTTCAGGTACTGGAAGGCTGCTCTTAGGTCTCCCCAGAGCCTCCTCTTCTCGAGGCTGAACAACCCCAGCTCCCTCAGCCTGTCCTCATAGCAAAGGTGCTTCAACCCCCTGACCGTTTTTGTGGCCCTCCTCTGGACACGCTCCATCAGGTCCATGTCCTTCCTATATTGAGGGCTCCAGACCTGCACACAATACTCCAGGTGAGGTCTCACCAGAGCAGAGTAAGGTGGCGGAATCACTTCTCTGGATCTGCTGGCAACACACCTTTAGATGCAGCTCAGGGTGTGATTGGCCTTTGGGCTGCAAATGCACACTGCCTGCTCATGTCCAGCTTCTCATCCATCAGCACCCCCAAGTCCCTTTCCTCAGGGCTGCTTTCTGATACTTCATCCCCATGTCTGTATACAGAGCTGGCTGTTTGCGTTGCCTCTGGTTAGTGCCTGACAGTGTGGGACCCTTATCAGAGCTTCAGCAATTGCACCCGCTCTAATAAACAACAGTACAGACATTTCTTCTCTCTTGGTTCTGAGTGACGTGAGAGAATTTTCTTAATTTTTTCCAATGAGCTTATTCCTGAAAAATGAATTAATAATAATTTAAACGCTATCAGTCTTTGTTTCCTCTGCTGGTGGCCTTTGGCTGGGGAGAGCAGAGGTGCCGGCTCTCTCTCATCCCGCTCCATCCATTTCAGCAGCAATTTTTTATAAGTTTTGTCACTTCCCTGCATACTGAGGAGAAATACTGAGTGAGCATAGGGAGTGGCAGTGTGAGAGCACAAAATTACACTCCTCATCAATCATTACCCTCTAGCAACTTCCAGGGCACTGTAAATTGCTGACTAACAAGGGAGAATTAGCTTGATAAAATCACCATTAGTGTCAGTTGAAAATGATGTAAAGTTTTAAAGACACTGCTGTCTTTTCTGTCTCTCCCTCATCCATTAGCGTGTCTGTTCATGGAGACTTCAATCCAGCAAAGCACGTAAGCACATGCTTAATTGTAGGCAGATCAGTAATCCCAAGGAAATCACTGGGATATGAGTCCTAAGCACGTGTTTATGTGCTTCACTGGATCAGGGCCATACTGCACACTCTCTGAGAACAGAAATTATATATATCTCTGTGTGAGCTGGTTTCTTGATTTGAAACCAGATTTAGATTCAGTAGCTTAGAAATATGACAGTTGAGTTTTACTGTGAGAGAGCATCGTAGTTAGTAGATATGCAACATTACACTTGGCTTCTTTAACTTTCCTTTTCTTACTTGTTATTTGATTTTTATCTTGTTGTAACTAGAGAAGTGCCTCTCTAAGCCTCTGCATAGCCTTCTCAAAGCTTTGCAGTTACTAAAACTTAGACCATGTTTGGACCCATGCAAAAAACTTAAAGTGCAGCCAAACTAGGAACAGTCTTTTAAAACTTACAGGTGAAATGCAAATGCAGGTAGTATAGCTATCAGTTTGTGATAGCTTATGGACTTCTCTCAGTACTACACTTTGCCTTTTGGCTTCTCAGTGTTTGGGGTTTGTTTCTTCATGTTTTCAGTTTTTCTTCACAGACTTGAAGACAAGACCCTTATTTCTAAGGGGAAAAAACCGCACAAAACCAACACAACAAAAAAAAGCTTGAAGCAAACAAACAAAAACCCCACTGAAGGTATAACAATGAACACTTGGATCTCATATAGTCATTTGACTACAATAGCTGTGAGAAAGGAAAAGTGCGAGGCATTTCAGGACTTCCCACAAAATCACCAGGGTGACCAGTGCTCCTCATTTGTATTTCAAAATTGCTATAAAGATTGATGTTTTGTTGCTTTCATGATTTGATTATCCAACTGGAATATAAGACTTTGTACCTCTGACACTGTCATCCTTTTATTTTGTCATTTGATTACAAAGCTGTGGTGACTTATCACTACAGATAGTTATTTGCATTGAAAGGCTGACAATGTCCAGCTGTTTAGTTGAAGCCCTCTCTGTGATCACCACATTTCAGTGCTCCACAGCCGCCTGGAACTGGGGCTTGATCTGCTGTGACATTGTATCCATTGCCTCAAGAGTGCCCCAAGAGCAGTCCAGTGATCTTGTTCAAGCGGTTTGTTTGTTTGAAGTCATAATGTCACATTTGAGAATGGAAGAGCACAGCTTTGAATGCCAGAAGTGATAATTGTAATGATCTAGTCTGATCTTCCACTGGACACAGAACAGAAAATATCACCTACCTCTGTTTCATTTTTCACTTTGTGGAACGATTTCTTCTCCTGCTGTTGAAGTGGACTGTACTTTATTCTCCAAAACAGCTGACCACTGGAACGTCAATGAGGAATACGTTCTATCTTGACTGTTGCAAATGCTGAAATATATCTTAATGGAAGTTAATGTCATTACTCTTCCTTTACAATCCAAAGCAACAAACTTGTCTTTCATAAAACAAAACCAATGTCTCTTCTGTGATTTGAATGTTAGTTAATAAGAAGATAAGTATTAATCCTTCTAAAAATTTTTGTCTGTGAAGCAGAAGTGCTGGGACAGATTCTCAGCAGCTGTAAGTGAATGCAAGTCAGTTTTAGTGGTCCTGAGTAGCTTCACACCAGCAGAGGTGTTGGTAAACCAGTGTCTTTTACAGCTCCACTCGCTTTTGAAACATAGCACTCTTTGAGTTACCAGAACTGTTTGAAGGAGTATCTACTGCTCGCAATCCATATAAAGTCCATTGCATGCACCGGTCCTATTTTGTTGTTCAATTTTGACACTAATTTGTCTTTGCAGGTGTGAAAGCTGTGGTGCTGTCTTCCACTCGGAGTGCAAAGAGAAGGCTGTACCATGCCCCAGGTGTGTGCGCAAAGAATTGCAGAAGAAGCAGAAATCATTCTGGAGGCGACTGAATATGGATGAAAACTTCGAAGAGTCTTGCAACATGTTTGAGTTGTCATATCAGAACACATGAGTTCCGTCAGGTGGTGGCCAGCCTGAAGAGAATCCCTTTCCTAGCTGCCAGCTCAAGCAACTTCTCAGCTTAGCCAGGCAGAAATCTTCTTGCAAAATAATATCTGACCTTCTTCATCTGTGAATAGCAGCTGCCAAAGTGGCCATAAAGCCTTGTTGGCTTTGAAATACCAGTGGCTAAACTGTGTTTTGCATTGGAAGTCCAGCCGCTAGCTCTCATACAAAATGTGGTTTACTTGAAATGCTTTAGGTCTAGCTAATTAAGCACCCAACTTTTTCTTTTCCACCTCTGGAGAAGACTTTTCCTCAAGGCAGAAAATATTTGCTGCCATGACCACATTATTTTTTACGTTGTTCATTTAGAATTGATGAACCATCTACTTATTTATGTGTATAATTTATTTATTATAAAATAATAAATTGGCAGAGGTTCTGGTGATCTGTTTCACAGAACCCAATAGGGCAGGAGTGGTTTAAAACCCACCTGCTCCTTCTGATGTGGACGTGCGGTTCTGTTTCCTCATGTTTCCAGAGAGCTATTTTTAAAGGGTTGGTGCATTTACATGTCACTCCTCCCTGAGGAAAGAAAAGTATCTCCCATCAAACCTTATTGAGGGTGCTTGCAAACATAAGAAGAATAATTCTTTCATCTGTGTTTATATATTTATAACTACACCAGTGAACTATTCCTTATGCAGATAAGCAGGGGGCTTGCTACTGTTGTTGTTCGGTGTTTCAGTCAAGCTCTACCACTGAAGTCCATTGAGAGTTTTACTCTGGTTATTCCTCATCTATGTAAAGCCACGTCTTCATCTCCAGTAACATGATGTTGGTTTCGACCTCCTGCTAGTCTCACGTTTTAAGACATTTTAAGTGGGTTTGGTTTGGTTTTGTGAAGTTTAAATGTTTCTCTTACCTGAACCTGTTAGACTGATAGCCAGGAAAGTGGTCTTGCCCAGATTAGTTAGAAAATACCTCCAAAATTGTGAAATGACAGTTTGCTGCACTCGTGTGCAATTTGTGTCCTGCATTCTCTGCGAGTTCTGAGGGGCTTTGGTGGTGGAGGGCGAAGCTCAATGAGGTATAGTTCTGCTCCACGCACCTGGAACACAGGGAAGTATTAAACATGTTAAATTACATATATTATGAAAGGGGAGCATGTGATAGATTTAACCGGGGAGATGTGTGTCATCACTGGCAGTATGTTTAGTTCATTGCAGCTTCATCTCCAGTGAGCACTTAGAGATCCTCCTCCCTCCAATCCACACTCTTAACTCTTTCTCCAGCCCCTGCAGTAATGTGTGTATTACATACCTAGGAAAGCATTCAAATATATATTCACGTACATCTATATACAGAAAGCAAATATGGTTTCACAAGAAAAAAGCCAGTCACGTGCATGTGTATTTTTCCTATCTTCTCACATAGATTTGTGAAAATGCAGAATACTCATCTTTGCTTCCTATATAATCTGCAGGCTGTTGTATTCAAGGCAGAGAGCAGTCTTGATCATTGAAGCATCTTGAAGCATTTTAAATAAAGAACAGGGTACATCATGCTTACATACAAAGCTAGAATGCTACAATGAATTGCCTTATACTGGAGCATAAGTGGTTACCTTTTCTGGCCTCCACTCAAAGAAAGTAGCTGAGCCTGAGCTTTCTCAAATTTGAGTGCAACTACTATATATATAGAAGCATGTTTATATCTGTATACATTAGACAACCAGTGCCTTTCTTTTCCAGAAGTCCTTCTCGCAGTGGGATTCTTTGGAAGGAAGTGAGGGTTTTTCCATGTTCTTGGCAAAGTAGTATAGGGATTCCCATATTTAATAAACCTGGTGAATCATGCACCTTTGTCACTAAAATTAATACTTCTCTTACACAGGGATGTCTCTGTCTCAGCGCACTGTTCCTCCTGTGAAATGAGTTGCTTTTGGCTACCATCCTTAAAGATATAATGTTCCTTGCAAGTCCATTCCCAGGTGAAGAATTCCCTGCATGTTCACAAATGCAAACACTGGGGAAGTATTGTGGAATTAGTCATGCAAACAGGAACTGCTGTGGTACTGGCTGAATAAATAGTGCGCTCCTATGTTTTTCAGTATGTGTCACTGCAACTAGTCCTGTGGCAAAGCCAGTAGCTCTGAAACTGTCAGAATCTGGCAAGTACTGTTTGGAATTAGCTCTAGACATAATGGTGAGTTATTAAAGGAAGAAAAAAAAAGGTGGTGTTTTCCATCTCATCATGCTCTGGTATTTAACATATTTTACAGCACTGGTTCATGTCCTGCTCAGTTTAGAGGAGGCTGCTTGTGTGCACTGTCAAAACCCCTATGGGGTCTAGGAATCAAGGTTCAGACATTGCATATTATTAGTTACTTTGACAGATGTCCTGATCGCCACATTACCAGTCCTGTGGGTGGTCAGATATTCTAGGTGGATTCTGGACTAACACCACAGGCAGCTTTAGAGTTACGCTGGGTTTGTACAGGTATTACAGACAGTTTCTTTGCTAACTGGGATTTACAGGAAAAAGAAGGGTATGATGTCAGCAGAACTGTTGGGATTAGTCGTGGGTCTGGAGCCACTGTTGTTACTGACAGCAAAGAGCAAAAGCGTATTACTGTGGTATGCTGGCAGTGCCCGAAGCTTTATATAAAATGATACTGTACAGCACACATCAGATTCATTTCTTTAAAATCTCATATTGTTGTAAACAAAACCAGTTCCTAAAATGGGTACATAACCATTTCTACCATGGAAAAGTAATAGAGCTTCTTGCAGTAGCTATAGGAACAAAACATAATGTGGAAAATGCTCCTATTCTCCTAGCTCCTATCCAAAAAAAGTTACTCCATATGAACAGGTAAGATAAAGTCTTCTGTTACTGCATTTTGTGGGCATAATTAAAGGCTTGACCCTGCCCTCAGAAGTTGCCGATGCAATAGGACCAAGCCTTGTTCATTTTCAGGGCAGCCAGACAAAAGAATAAGCTGAAAGTACTGCTCACATTGCTAACTCTAACCCAACTCTAAAAGGACAGTTTTCCTGCAAGAGCCGTCTGCTAGCAGGAGACTCAGCCTGGGGTTCTGTAGGTGGTTTGGGTTCCAGACAGCACCGTACCCCTTGCATGGTTGTCCCTACTGCCAGTGCTACATGCTGGTCCCCACTGCTGCTCTTTTCCCATTCTGCAGTCCACAGCCTCCACAGGGCTCTGATCTGCAGACTTCTGGGTGGGCATCAGCTGGAAAAGTACCTGAGGTCTTTCCAGGTTGCACAACTCTCTCCCCCCACACAGACAGGTGAAATTACATAGTAGTACTTCTAGTCTCGTCCTACCCACGCATGAAATAAATTTGAAGAATAGCATTTCATTGTGAATCAAGAATAAAACGGGCTGTTTGTCTTCACAGGGAAGGTGGTTTCACAGCTGATGGAGGAGGAATTGATCTGTAGATCCAATTACTTCTTTTGCCTGTACAGAACTTGTAATCAGTGCAGAAAAAGGGTGCTTCACTGCAATGGACTATAGCCTGACACTCTACAACTACTTAGAAACTTCACCTCTCAGTTTAGTTAGTCTGAGATGATTTTAATCTAGGACACTGTAGAGATCCTTATTCAAGTCTCTTTTCCTATTAACCCTGACCCTCTAACTTTTCTTTAATGGGGAGCAGCACCTACCTAGGGGATGCAAACCACAGTTTGTTGGGGATTTTTTTTAATATTATCAACCTGTAAAAAAAGACATTTGGATCTTTTATGTAGAAATCTTTCTCTTGCTTTTCTTTGTCTGTTTTAGGTGATGAAAAATGATGGGTTTGTGATGTGATACAATATCCTGGCTGGCACATACCAATATGAGCTCCTTGCTGGGGCAATAGGAATTGGCAATTGTGAGGATTTCCTAGATATGTGAGAGAAAGTACTTGTTGGTGAGGAGTTTGACTTTTTTACAATGCTCCACAGACTCTGATGGCCCTGTTAGGAGTGAGTCATCAAGGTACCTCTAAAGTTCTTTTTGTCAAGGTTTCTCTTAATATTAGGATACTGTGTGTATTATAATGAATTGATGATAATGTCCTGAAAGACCAAAAAAAAAAAAAAAAAAAAGCAGAGGATGTCTGTTTACAATGAAATGAGGAAGGTGCACTATTGTATTTTGCTTTTTCCCTGCAGCAACAAAAGCTACCAAGTTTCCCAGGCTTCCCCAGGTCCTTTGGGTCACAGCTGACTGTTGATCTGTATAAAAGAAATGTGTAATCAAATAATCATCATAATCTCCTCTCCTTTTTTTCTTTTTTTTTTTTTTTTTTTTTTTTTTTTTTGCTGCTCAGCTGCAAACCAGCCCCTTCTTTCTCTCACTGTCTGACCCTGTCTTTGCTCACAGCCCTGAGCCTACAGCGAGAGTTTGAGCTTCGTAGTTCATTCGGTTGCTTTTGAATCAGTTGTGTCTCATCATTCTCTCCTTCGTAATTTGCCTTCCAATTTTCCCTTCCCAGTAGGAGTGCCTTACAGTACTGTATATTAGTGTCTATCTTCCTGTTTTGGATTTCCTGATTGAATCTGCTGTTTGATGGATGTGTAGGCTTAAACACCTGTGGCTGCGCATACTTTTTTGCAGGGGCAGCTGAGTAAATCACTTTGCTTGCTCTGCCCTTGCGAAGTGAGCTTTACAGGCTGCATATACGAGCTCTGAAGACACCAAGCTGCATGGAAACCTCTCTCTTTTGCTCAATTTGGTGCCTTAAATTTTCAAAAGTAAAGAATTTTGTCAGGAATGCTCTGCCATCATGCAGCGTGTTTGGCATTGGAGCTCAAAACCCTTGTTCATGGCAGTTTGCATCTTGCTAGGAGTGGTGCCCATAAAATGTTACTAACTGTGCTTTGAGAGGGAAATATGAGAAAACACAGCATGGAGATGGCATTGGGGTTTATTACCTGTATTTTGGAGACTAGCAGTGTTTCTCTTCAGCCAGAAATGTGTTTGTATTTATGTGAGACTGTCAGGAGCTGTACATATATAGTAAGGGTAAGCACTGGGCATTAAAATGGGACCAGGTCATGTGCCTCCTGGAGCCACTGGCCAGCCCATGCCACGTGGCAAGGGACTCCCATACGGCACTCCCTTCCTGCATGGCACAGCTGGGTCCAGGGCTCTGGGAATGAAGGCATGTCCTCAAAGCTAATTTTATCTCAGCCTGGTTCCCTTGAAGGCTAGCCCGATGAGGATTTGGTCACCATTACCTTAGAGAGAATGTTAACCTGCTTAAATTTTAGCAGCATTTGCTGAAGTATGTGGCTAGCTCTTTCAGCATATGTTAGCCCTGGGCACGTGTCCTTAAAAGATCACTGACTATGATGATGCTGACTGTGTTCAACTTTGACAGCAGTGATGCTGTTGGTGCATTTTAGCAGTGTAGTGAGGAGACAGCCCGGAGGATAATGTGCAAAGTCCTTCTTTACTTGAAAGCCCTGGTGTGCATGCACTGCTTGGGTCATATCTTAAAACACAAGTTTTGTCCAAATTCCTTAGAGTGGCCACTAGTCCAAGTCACGGAGATGCCACTTGTGGGCAGAAGTGTCAGTGGCTCAATTATTTATTTATTCACATGTAATCCATGCATTAAACCAATATAAATCCTTGAGTATACAGTTTTGGTTTGGTGGAAAAAGGATTTGTTTCAGTTTTACTCATGTACTTGTCTATCAAGTCAGTCTTTCTTAAACTAAAGTGTGTTTTCAGACTGGTATTTAGCGGTATTGATGCCTGTGACACCGGGTTATCTTATGCCAGTCCCTTCTATACTTGAGCTAAGCAAAAGTAAGAATTCATGAGCAAAGCATGTGTTTGAAGGGTTTTAAGCGATAAAGGCGGCTTCCAAATCAACTGTGGTTTGGTTAAGGCAGCTGGAGGCTGGGGGAAAGCGGGTGCGAGCAGCAGGGTGCAGCCCCTGCTTCCCTTCCCAACGGAGCACCAGCTCATCTGCAGCACTTCCAATGGGTTTTAGCACCACTGGCAGCACACCCTGAGTTTTTGGAAAACCAGTACCTGTGTGTGCTACTCTGTTAACTTGTTGGCAGCAACTTTATGTGTGTTTCATTGTTTTTGTGTTTGTTTCGAGTTTTTTTTTACATTTGACAAGGATTTTTTTAAATTATCTGCAACTACTAGGCAATAGTCTTAATTTATTATTGATGTGTAATAATGTTACAATTTAAGCTCAATGAGCTGAATTGCTTGTTGACACTTGAGCAGGGTTTATTTGGGTTCACTTGTGACAGTATCAGAGCACCAGTCCCTCATGTATAAAGGCAATTCTCAATAAACACTCAAAAAAAAGTTATTCGTTCTTTTTAATTTTCCTTCTGGTGGGTACTGCGTTATGGGTAGGACAAGTTTTGAAAGAGTGCTAGTTTCCTTAAAAATGCTCATCTGCTAGTGAAAATCTTCCAAATCTAAGCAAATTATGGTATTTACTGTTCCTGGGTCTGATCCAGGAGGTCTCTGGAAATGCTGTCATTGACTGCATCAGGCTTTGTAGGTTTGGATTCTCAGTAAAATCTCCTAAGTGGTTTTTGAAAGCCATAAATGCCCAGATTTATGGTGCTGCTGAGCCCCAACAGCTCCCAGGGAGCTTACTGGAAGCTGTTGTTGGGCACTTGTGGGTATGGAGCCCTTGGAAGGCACAGGGAGGCAGCTCCCCAGTGTGTGGCTGTCACGTGGAGCTGCCAGAAGGGTCCAGACTAAGGGCCTTGAACCCTCATTAAGGGAGACATCTCCCAGTTGAACTGAAGGGGCTGATGAAGGGCTGGGGGGGCTGGATTTTGCCAATGTTGTAAGGCTCTCCAACCAATGGGTGTAGAAGCAGGCATGATTCCTGATGTTCTGGGCTGCTTCTCCCAGCTGAGGAGCTTCTGCGGCTCCCTGGAGCCGTGTGTTTGGTAACTAAGGATTGCAGCACTGACATGTGCTAGAGCTCATGGGCCTAAAGCCCCTGCCTGAGAATCCCCAGAGAAATCTACAGCTACCCCCATGCTTTCATGTCCTTCAAAGAGAAGGATATATCACTGCACTCCTGCCCCTTCTCAGAAAGACCAGAAGTCTACCAGGAATGCCAATCCTCTGTACCGCAGGAACCTTTGGACTTCATGCCTGTGATGAAATCAGCTACAAGCAAGGAGTTAATGTTTGACTGAGACCACACAAGCTGCACAAAAAATCCATGTGCAAGACCTTCTCTTCCTCCTTATTTGCTTTACAAGGTGAGCAAATTCCGTTACGACATTTCCTTCCCCTTTCACTGCTGCCTCCCCTCCTCACCACAGCCTGTAAGAGATGGTGGGGAGAAAGCATCAGCACAGACCAGAGACCATGGGGTCTAGGGAGCCCTGGGAGGAGTGCTTTGGTTGCTTTGGTTGGTTTCTTTGCTTTCTGTCCCTCTGTGGCTGTGCTTATACATCTTCTTCCCTCCTCCTTGCCCCTTCCCAGCCTCTCTGTTGCACTCTGTTACAGCGTATTTACTGTCACTGACATGAGCTGCTGCAGGGATGCACTCCAGTAGCTGTCGTGGGCTGCAACTTGGGGCTGGTGTTTCAAGCAACATTTCTTTTGGTTTCAGTCAGGAGCTAAAGTGGTGGGATTTTTTTCCCATTTGTGCATTGTCATTACGTGAAAGCTGTGTCCTCCAGTGAAACGCAATTCTCCCAGTGAGACCTGACATTGGTAGCCCTGCTCTTAACTCCTGCACGCACACCCTCAGAAGCATGGCTTTTGGGGTTGTTCAGTTAACTATTTATGTCAATTTATCAGATAGCCTTTAACACAGGATGCCACAGAAAATACCAGTCAGACTGCGAATCGCAACCTGCCCTCCAGACCCCTCACAAAACAGTAGCAAAGGAGCATTTATTTCTGATGGTGAGCAAGGGGGACAGACTGGCACCCATGGAGTATCCACCCACCTTGTCCATTTCATGGTTGATAGTCCTCAAGCTCATGGGTCAAGTAAGTGTTTCATAACCATATAAGCTTATGTGTTTGGGAATATTAGAACATGGGCAAATCTTATAACCCCCTAAGTCCATCAGCCAGTCTCTCAGATTTTGTTCTTTCATATTCTCATTCCATGTTAAACATGTTACAACAGGTTGAGCCAGGAGAGTTGATCATCCCCTGTGGCCAAGTCCCATGAGTGGTATTATGGTTCATATCACCTAAGCACGCAAAACCAAGCTCCAGCTCTTCTCTCAAAGGTCAGGACAGTTCACTTTTTTTTAAATTACCTTTCTATCTCGTAGACAAAAATTCACAGTATTTGGCTTAATAAGGAAAGTTGGCTGGTTTTCTAAAAGGTGGCAGAACTGAGATGCAGCCCTTCTTCTGGGAATTAATTGATGGTGTCTATGAGTTTATCAAGTCCTGAGGACACCGTCTAAAATAAATCAACTGGTACAAGGTTCTTGTCCAGAACTGTGCTCCAGGTTAAAGGAAACAAGTGGGGTTTTTTTCTGTTTTCCATAACATGTATGATACAATCCTGATTACAGTATAGTAATAGATTAACCCAAATAGACCTAGCTTCCTCCTTCTTTCCTTAGGGACAGAGAGGGGCCTGCCAGGTCAGAGGCTTACCGTAGCTTTTCAGTGAAAGGCACGCTGAGGGCAACCGAAAATATTCTGGGAGTGTGTGTATATAGCTCTGGACTGTCTTTTTAAAATAGTTCTTGTTTAACTGAATACTCTCCAAAATAGTGGTACCATCTAGAGGCCTGAGTGCCATGACTGTGAGAGGGTGGTGAAAAGCATCTCAGATAATCAGCTGTCACAAGTTAAACCAGATGAAGCCTCCAAGGCAAGCAGGAGTAAATTCCAACCATTTTAAGTGTAGACAAATATAAAACTTGGCATTGAGGCTGTAAATATGCTAAAAAATCAGTCTGCTGTTTATACCAAGTAACTTTTGATTTTCTATAATTGGGTTTGAGGCATTAGCCTCAGATATTAAAAATGAAATTGTGAGGCTCATCTGGAAAGGCGAAGCAAGACAAGTCAGATAAGAGCTTGTGTTAAGGGCTGACCTTTCATTGACTTGAAAGTTTTCAGGTATTTATCATGTAGGTACAAGATGATGTATTTAGAAATGAATGAGAAGGAATTGTTAGTAAAGTTGAGTATTTTTTAAAAGTAAGAAAGTGCAAGTTACTGAATCTGTCTAAGAAATTAATAGATGTGATCGGTGTGCATGGAGTATTCACACACACTAAAAGTTGTAAATTCATCTCATGGTACCTAAAGCTGACAGAGACTAAGTCATGGAACAAGGTGAGTGTCCCCCCACTGAATGGTGCCGTTCCCTGCAAGCAATCCCACAAATTTCTGAGAGCAGGGGGTACAGACTCCTGTGGGAGCAAGGTTGGGGTAGAAGAACTGAAACTCCAGCACACACTATTCTGTCATCAGACATCAGCATGCAATTGCTTGTGACAAGCAGGTACAAGTTCTGCTGACTCCAATGAAAGCTGCCAATTGTGAAATAACCAGAGCTGGGCTCTTGGTGTTTAGAGACATGAGCTATAGCGGTGTATAAAATTGGCAGGTTCCTTGTAAAATGCAAGTGCACCTTGCACAGAATTAACCCTGGGTGATAGCAGGTAAAAGAGGGCGAAAGTATAATAAAATAGGGTCTTTACTGTAGGTATTTACCCAGTATTGACATTGTTAGCTGTGCTTAGAGATTTATGTCAAGTGTTATCATGCTGTCATAAAACAATAAAGTACTTCTGTGAAGGGCTTAGGGCAAAGGGGAGGCAGTGAAGGCTCACTATATAAGGCCCTCCTCCAGCATCCATGGTAATCCACGGGAATGTTTCCATAGCTTTCAGCAGGAGCTGTGTGGAGGCCTGCTAGGGGAGGGCAAGCACAAGTGGCCCATCTACTGTGTTTACAGCAGGTAACTAGTGATCTTGTCTCAGGCAGGATATTGCCACCACAAACTGTAGGAACCTAACACAGCTGGCAAGTCTGCCTTGGCATCAGTAGAGAGAGATGAGGGTTCCTCATGGAAGCAGGGATATATCCAAACTGAATTGTCTTCTGGTGTTTCACAGACATACTGACAAGGACCCTTAAAACCTGAGAGATGACATTAAGAAAAATACTGTGCCTAGGGTGCCCATGAGGTGAAAAGGGCAACATTCCAGTGTCCCCGGATTTCTACACAAGATACCCTGAACTCCACACACTTTCAGGTCGAGGCTATTGCAGCGCCACTTCTTACACTGGGCTCACAGTACGCTTCCCCTCAACATTCTGGCTGCAGGACCGGACTTTGCAGCTGAACTCAGTGTTTATATGTAGTGGACCAAACTGAAATGCCAGTCCCAATCAGTCAGAGCCCCAGGGAGTGTAGATCCAGGCACAGGGCCTGCCTGTCCATGGGTCTACAGTTACAGTTTGTCCTTCCCTGCTCATTGTCTCTGCTCTTCATGAGGTTCTCGCAATATTTCTTCTCCAAGCCATGCTCATTGATGAGACCCCTTAGTTGAGCTGCAGAAAAGTATTGCTCTTCCACTAGAGGTGGTTCCTATGTAGCTACTCCCTGGTTAGATGCCACTGCATGGGAAGGTGTTTTCCTGTTCCTTCCCACATGCAGGAGGTAATTCTTTTCCATCAAAGCATTGATCAGTAGTGTTCCCTCACCACAGCAGTCCCACAGCTGTCCTGCAAGGGGTGGGAGAGTTAACTGCTTTCCTGACCTTGCTCTGCTCAACTCTTCTCAAAAATTAGCCAGCTTCAAAAAAGAGAAGCATGTCTGTTGAGAAGGGACATTTTAGAGCCCTTCGATCCCATAGTGTTGCTGCTGGGCTGGCCTGCCTTGCTTACCCTGTCAGGAACCAGAGTGCTCCACACCTGCTGGTCTTCACTGTTCTCTGATACAGCTGGTATGGGCTGTTTGGAAAACAGGTGGTAGGTGTTGATCGCTTCAGCATCTGACTCCACATCTCTCAGCTGTCTAAATTAATGTTGAGCATAGGCAACTAGAAGAGTCTTCCGTACTTCTTGCTCAGAAGCATTGCTCGTGTCATTTCCTGTCCCAGATTTGATCTTAAAAGCTAATGAGTAGAGGTGAAATCTGTCCCTCACTCGGTGGATACGTCAGTCTCCAAACCGCAGGGCCGACTTCACAGTGGGGGACAGCTCTGAGTCCATCGGCTCATTCCAGACAGATGTCAGTGTGGGACTGTGCTGGTCCTTCCCTCTGTCTGGGGAGATGTCACAGTTACATTAAACAGCCTCAGTCCTGTGGCACCTGATGTCCCTTTCATCCCTCTGGTTCTCAGCTCAGCTGGTGCTGAGGAGGTGGCCCACGTTCCTTTCTCTACTCTCAATAGCACCACAGGCTCATACACCACAGAACCACCACTTAACCCCAGCAGAGCAGCGCAGGACACCCTGTCCTTGCACCCCACTGTCCTCCAAAAAAAAAAAAAAGGGGGTGTTTAAGCTCAGTTGAGTCAGGGGTGAGCACTCTCTCACATGCGTACCCAGAGCAGAGAGCTGCAGCACCACCATCCCCTTGGCTTTGTGTGTGATCTTTTCCCATGAATATCTCAGTGGTGTCCTCATCACATGAGCTCTTCAGCCTCTGGGGTGGCGAGGCAGCCTGGAAGATTGAGATGACCCTTTTAGTTTGCACATCTCTTGCTCTACACAGCCACCATTAACATTACTCGCTTTACCCTTCCCTGTAGGAATCTGGGGCGCGGGGGGGGACACGGGCGGGAGCAAACTGCGTGGGACTGGCAGGGGAGACGCGGAGCAGAGCGTGTCTCTCACTCCTCACACTCCTTCTCTTCTTTTTATTGACCTGCCTCGCTGATTGGAAAAGACCCATGTGTCCGTCCCCCCTCGTCGTCGTC
>VZTM01012098.1:134081-171759 GCA_013400555.1 Jacana jacana | reverse complement strand
TGATAGTCTGTGATTCTGTGATACAACACTTACCAAAGGGGAGGACGGGAGAGGTGAGAATACTCTCCTTGTGGACACCTTGGGGAAGCTTTCTTGTCTCAAGTAATAAAGCACAAGTATATCAATGGTAGTGTCCTACACAGCTCACATGGCATTGCCTGCTGGTATGTAATATTATTGGGTTTGTAATGAAGGCATGTCCTAAATGACTTCTCCATGAACTTTAAAGGAAATGTGGTGCATAGAATCCTTTTTCCCTTGATGACAATTAGGTGTCTTAAGCATAAAAACACACTTCTTTTTTGGGACTCTGATTTAAGACAGTCCTTGAGCACCAGCAAACTTTAAAGGAAATGTGAGAAATTGAATATTGAATATTGAATTGAATATGTTGAAATGCAATTTTTATTCCTATTTTTAGGTATTTCAAATTACTGTGAAAGATACCGTGAAGGTATGAAACTTGTTCTGAATACCTTTGGACCAGTCCCAGAATTTTCAGGTGAAATTGAGCAGAAAATCAATCAGGTAAATACGGAGTTGACAAATGCAGTGACATTCAGAACAAAGAACATTAGCTTTTATTTTAGTATTTGTGCCATTTCAGTTCACTGATAAAAGTATGTGCAGTCTGTATTTCTTGTGTGACTGTGTCTTTTGAACTAACAGATCCGTACAGAATGCATGTAAGTCCCTTTTCAAAGCACTTTGACATACATCAAGGAAAAGTGATCTAGCAGCTGAACAGCGTTGTTACTAGACAGAGGAGTCAGCTGCTAATGACTATGGGAAACTGACAATAAATCCTCCATGCTGTTTCTTACCACTTCTGTCCTATGACCTCAGCTGTAATATGAAGAGTTGCAGGCTTCCTTTCCTATGTGACTTTTCTCCCCATGTCTTCTCTCCCTGTGTCGTCCTCCTTCTCCATCTTCCTGCATAAACCCTGTAGCTTTTTTCTTCTGTGTGTTCTTTTTCTTGGTTTTGTATGTTACAAACTAGTCTGTAACACGTACAAACACACCTTTAGGTTAAAGCATATGAGCAGTCTGGTAAGGTTACTTGCATGTTTAAAAATAAGGTATGTTTAAGTCCTATGCTGGATCTGGACCAGGTGTGTCTATTAGCATTTCTAAGTGTTTTTATATTCCCTATACAGGCTATTTTGTATGACCATAGGAATTAACTGAAGAATTTTTATTTCTTAACTCTGCCTTGCCATAGTTGGCTTTTTTAATGCTTTGCTAAAGAGCACGTGTATGTGCTGAATCGGTCTTGAATTAGCTGACAGATTAATTCCATAGGTGGAAGCTCTCTATCTGGAATTTTAACATCAGCTACGTTAAAAAGGGAAATTATTCTTTTATGCTTAAACAACATAGACTGCATATAATAACAATCCATAATAATTGTGGAGTTACTAATGATTAGCAGCTTTTGATTGGTTTGAAACAGTTTGAGTTTCTTTATGGAAAGCTGGATTCCACTTCAGCATCCATTTCTGTATCTCTTTATTATCATTGGTCTTCAGTGCCAAAGATGAGTTTGCAAGAATCCTCTCAAGAGAGTAAAACTTCAAATATTTCTTATCTCCTCTGTCCCTCCCCCTGAGTTTTTTCTTGGCAGTCATTGGTAGCAGGTCCAGGTTTTACCCAGTTTCTCAACACTTGCCTCTTAAACCTAAGACCTCAGGTGCTATATTGGCAAAGATCACCTTGTGATCAATCCCTGCACTCTCAAAACTGCCTTTTTAATTTGGAAGAACATCTATTACAATGTACGAGCTGGCCAGAGCTTACTACCTCTTGTTCTCTTGTTCTCCTTTCAGTGGTAACATTTGGCTGGCACTTCTAAGACAACTTTGATTATGCACTCAGAAATACCTTTTTTCCCCATTTTGATTTAACCATCATTTTTGCATGATAACTTGTTCAGACTTCCACCTTTTGTGTCGTTAATAGTGCCATAGTTTCTCTCCCCCATATTCCAATAAACAACAAAAATTATAATTCTGGGTTTGTTATGTATCTTCTTCTGTCATTTCCATTATAACTGGCACTCTTGAGGGAAAAAAAAAAGTGTTTTTATAAACATTTCTTATTTATTTAAAAAACACTATCCTTCATTACATGTATGAGGAGCCAGGAGAGAGCTCACAGCTTTAAACAGACACACAGAGGAATTTGGTTTCGAGCACATTTTTAGCCACATAAATGGCCAGGTTGCCTCCTTCCTATTTGGTAAAAAGTTGCTATCGAAGAGACTAGACAGTGGCTGTGTGGGGCCAATGCAGAGAAGGGGCTGATGCTTTGATGTTTCTGTAGGCACTTTCGTTACCACATTCAGACCAGCCTTCTCCAAGTGGGGGCACTTGTCTTATTGTACAGGTTAGCTCATTTCCAGTCACCCATGTAAAGAATTAGTGGCCTATTGCTTGTGATAGACTAAATTATATTTTGTGTGGATGGTTACTTGGTCTGATGCAGGAAAAGCAGGGAAACAATGCTGGTGAGAAGCGTTCTACTCAGAACATGAGATTTAATCATCTTAAATTTTCTGTTCCAGGCAATGTCTGAAAAAATTCCAAGTGTTCCAAAATGCCTGGATGCCAGGAGAAAATGGAGAGATGACTGTCTCACTGGGCTTGCCAAACTGAAAAAAGAAATGAAATCTGACTGGGATGCACCTTGCCTAACTGAAGAGAGAGAGACCAAATGAAGAGCAGGCCTTCATAAAAAGTGGAAATTTTTGGTCATGCAGAAGAGGAGACTGAATGTGCAACCAGTGATATGCACAAATGTAGAGACCAATGAAACATTTGGTCCAAATTTGTCATGACATAATTCATAAATAACTGGAAGCAGTTATTGAGAAGTTCAGTTAAAGTTTAGCAGATAATTATATGTATGCATTAGATGTGTAGGCATTAAGTAGCTCTAGCAATATTAATATTGTGCAATACTGGAACACAATCATGTTTTAAATAATGCATTTTTTAGCTTGCTTAGGAATTTAGCGCTTGAACAATATTTGCTTATGCAGGGAACTGAAATAGGCAAACATCAGCTGGTTGTCCCTGGAGAAAATAAGCCCTCACCCACCAATCACTGTGAGAGAGAAGTTAATTTGTAAAGCACTGACAGTAGATAGGAGAGGGCTGTGCTGAGCAAAGGACAGATTCATTGGCTGGTGAGCTGAGACCTCAACAGCAGCAAGGGGTCACTTCAACCTAGCTCTGTAACTGTTCCACAGTGTAGGGGAAGGAATTACCTTCCTTTCCCTCCCTTCGGCACTTCTGTAGCTGTGTTATGGTCTAAGTTTGATTAAATATAGCAGAATTCCTCCCTCATTCCCTGCCCCTGGTTCTGTAAGAACTTATCAGAGACCTACTCGGTCTTTAAGATCAGGCACTTGATAGCCCCACGGCTTTGCCACCACCTTAAGTCCAGTGTTTGATGCTGGCCTTTGGCATTGCTGCATATGTGGCCCATTTTAAGACTTGTCTAGGAAAAAGAAGATATTTTAATTTAATAGGTAGTTTGGGGGACAGTATGGTGTAGTGGATCGGTCTGGACTTTCTCCCAGCCTACTCCATGACTACTCCCAACCGACTCCACTTCGCCTCTCTGTTTCCATGCGTATTTTGTGCATTATCTAAAGCAGGGCATGCTTCTTTAGGACTCAGTGGTACTGACGTTAACAGCTGTAGCTGAAGGGACCCCAGGTATCTGCTGTTTTTCAGAGGGAAAGGTGCAGTGGATTAGGTGTAGTATTTATGCTTTGCTGCTGCCCTTCTTACAGGAGAGACATCCCCCCCCCCTCATACAAGGACACAGTGTACACCTGGAAGTTGTAATACCCTCAGTTGCTGCAGTGGCGTGTTGTGGTCCACAGCAGACAAGGTGCTATTATGAATGTCTGTACCCCCTGGTAGAGTTGGACTTTGATGTTGGCCGGAGCCCTGGGGCAGTGCTGTTGTGCAGATGGTGGGAGTAACTTGAAACAGTGCCTTGCACCCACACTGCTTGAGTTAAGCGTTTCTACATTTGGGCTAACTGGTCCTGTAGCTGCAGTGGCAGCACAGACACAGAAGTGTTAGGCTGTCATTGTGCTTATGCTCAGCTCAGGGGCATTTCACATCTTGTTTTTACAGAGGGTGCAGCACACAAACAAGTTACTGAAACTTAGTTGAGCTGAACAGCAGATGTGTCTGTGTGAACGTACCAATACCGCTTATTTCTGCTTAGGTCAAGACCTAAGATAAATTGTATCACTCGACCACTTACTGGACCAAGAACACATCTGGATGTGAAACCTGGGATAATGCTGAGGTTGTTCTGTGCTCCTTTATAATCTGTGAAGAGAAAGGAAAATTTATAACCTTTATTTTATCCCAACATAGACTTAAAGTTATCAGGTTTCTTCTATTGCTTTTAATTGCCACAGCAACTGGCTCAACCTGCATTTAGACATCTGCAGTTGGGGAGGTCACTCCTCAGTCCTGATGACTTATTAAGCAATAGAAAATTAGTTATGGGGCGGATTTCCTCATTTTAAGTATGTTCTTGTATTTCAGACAAGGCCATAGGAGGTTCCAATTACTTTCAAGATCAGTCCTGTTTTTCTGTGTGCATATGGCATTGTCATAACTAATGAGCTCGTATTGCTTCTGTTTACACTGAGACATTTTAAAACTCAATCATGTCATCAAATATTTGCCTCCATCTTTAATATTTGCTTATGAATAAAATATTTTAATGAAGAAGGTGTTCACTGCTGTGCTCCAGTGTGACAGCTGAGTGGTAGCACTACCTAATGTGTCTTTAGGACGTATGTCTTTATGCTTGACAAAAATGTATTGTAGCTGAGGTTGGTGTAGGATTTGAAGCACGCAAAAGTATTAGTTGGTAACTGCAACAACAAGTGGAAAGCATTAGGAGAAGGTAGCTAAAGGAATGAGATGGGCTGTCCTCATCCCAGGGACATGTACCCTGTTCACAATTAATCCCTTTTACTCGTCATTAGCCTGTGTCTGAATCCTGTGCCCAAATGGGGACGCCCTGGTACAAGAAAGACATTGGACAAATGGTAGGGGAGCCCTCTGAGTTGGTGAGGCTGGAACACTCGTCCTGCAGGGAGAGGCTGGGGGAGCTGAGCTTGTGTAACTTCAGAGTGTAGACCAGAGACAGCTTCAGGAGGATCTACCAGCAGATCCCAGGCCCTCTGGGGGGGCCATGAAGGACAGAGACAGGCTCTCTGGAGTGTGTCAGGTGGGAAGACAGAGATGAAGAACCCAAGCTGAAACACAAGAGTTTCAGCCTGGATGTAAGGAGACGCTTTTTCCTCCATGAAGACAAATGAGGCAGAGGCACAGGTTGTCCACAGACATGGACACAATCCTTGGAGGTTTCAGCTCCTGACTGAATGAAGCCCTGAGCAGCCTGGTCTAACACAAGAGCTGAGCCTGCCATGAGCAGAAGATTTTCTGAGCTCCCTCTCAGGCTGCATTAGCCTCATTCCTAGTTTGGTTTGATTTTGGCTGAAGAGTCCGAGCCACCAGAAATCCCATGTTGTTGGTCCTCAGGGGTGGCTCCTCCTGGTGATGGACAAGTGTTTCATTAAACTTCTTCAGCATCTCCCCTGCTCGGGGCTGCTGGCAGGAGCGGGGTCAGGGTTTACCAGGAGGGGAGGGGTCCCCTCTCCCTCCCTCTCCTCCTTTTCACTTTTTTCCTTTACCTTCCTCTTGGTTCTCAGCTTCCCATAATGTAGTACATCACTAACTTCTTCTAGGGTATTTAGCTGACAATTTGGACAGAATAGATTTGCTAATTGGACAGTGAAGAATCCCTTCAGGGGAGAAACTCATCAGAGCTGAACTGCTTGTGAGATACAAATCCCAATTCTGTTGAATTAATTGCTTTAATTATTTTTTTCAGATGTGTCTTACTCCTTTTATCCCATTACTTTTTTTTCTCATGTGCAATAGACTTCTTGGGGTAGATTGCACCTGCTGGTTTTTGAGGACTCTTCTTGGACTTGAGGAAAGCAGTCCTACAAAGTTGCAGAACTACCACAGATACAGTCAAATGTTTGTTTTGTTTGATTGTCAGCAGAAGAAGCAATAATTGCTTGAATGTTCAAGCAGGGGTTTTACGGTAAACTACAAGATATGGAAGACTTTATCACAGTTGCGTATTTAAATCCTGTATTTTTTAAATCATTATACCTATAGAATTTTCTAAATATCTGTCTTTGGTGCAATGAGATCTTTTGTTTTACCAGTTTGGTATTTATTGTTTTCCTTATTATGTGTACTTTGCTGTTAGTTACTGCTGCTTATCGAAATCCAAGTCCAATGTGTTCAAACCAAAGCCTTGGGTTTAATGCTATTGGAACTCAAAGCCTGTGTAAGCTAAAGAAGAAAGGAAACACTCCTCTGCTTCACTGAGGGAGACCCAGATTCTGTTTCCTAAATGTCTGAGTGTAAGAGTTTGCTGCTTGCAAAGCAGCTGTGGGAATCTCCCTATGCTGTAGTTATTGTTCTGTTCAGTCATGATAATAGTTTGAAATGAAAATGTATTTTCTGATTGCTATAATATCTAATTGGAATGGTATTAAGAAACTGCATTATCCTATCTATCCCATCTTTGCTTCATTAGGGAAGCAGGATGGTGCTTGTGGTACTTGTTATAAAAACAACAAAAAAAGCCCTCTATTTTGAGATAAAATTACGTCGTCGTCAGTCTCAGTTTCTCAAAAGAACAGGGAGGTGCACTGCCAGAGCCTATACAGCTCCATGTCAGGATTGCATTGCCAAAGCATGGAGGTGCAGAAGGGTCTTTAAGAACATGCAACTGCGGAACCTGTGCAGAGACAGAGCCAAAGAGGACGGGAACCCTCCATGAGAAGAGGAGCCCGGCAGATGTCAGCCTAGCAACCAGTGTAAGTGTTGGTAGGAAACACAAATGGTCTTTGGCTTTCAGCGGCCTAGCGGGCCCAAAGGGAACGTTTCACAAATTAATTTGGATCTGCTTGGAGTAAATGAGTGTAAATGACTACGTTTGCTCTGGTTGCCTGCTCATCTGCCCCCGTTCCCCCGAGCTCCTGTCAGGCTGGCGCTCGCCTGTGCTTTCCATTTCCTCTGTGTGTGTGTGTGTGTGTGCAGGCTATTGCACATCAGCCAAAGTGAGCGGAAAGGCAAAAACTGACCCCAGGGGAAAACTCACATTTGATTTGGGAAGGCTCTTTATCAAGCCACTGGCCAAGGATTTCTTTCCTGTGATTTCTGAAAGAGGAAGGAATTCCTCCCCTCAGTGTGTCACTCAGCGCTTTGCAGCTTGGAGCACGCTGCGTAGAGAGAGTTACCCATTGACTGGTACTCCTTCTTTTCCTCTTTACAGCCAGAGCTTTCTTCTCCCCTCTGAGTTTTTAATTTTACTGTACAAATTTAATTTGGAAAAGTCATTTGACCGTCAAATGCAAGCTAATATTCACATATGTACTGATTTTTATAAGGAATAGCAGAGGGACAGGAGCTTAAATCTGGTGTATTCATTTGAGCGTGTACATTTAATCATACAAAAGCAATATTCAAATGGGAAGATTTGGCTTCACATCTTAATACTCGTGAAGGCATAAATATTGCTTACAGCTTGTGCTGGGAGCAGACCAGCAGCAAAGGTTGGTTCCTCGCCGCCATGTCCATACAAAGCTGTCAGCTGGGAAGAGTGAGTACCTGCACCCTCCAGTGATGCCCTCAGGCACAGAGCCCCCAGCACTCACCCCTCTTCCTTCTGTTAAAAACAGGAGGTCAGCAAGAAACTAGCCATTTAAACAATAGTTTCATAAGATGGGGAGAGAAGAGATGCCAAGAGTGCAAAACAGAGGCAAAACAGGGCAACCTTGAATGTTTGACTCCCCAGAATTTGCTCTGAAGCTCCAGTTTGCACGCACTAATCTGTGGTTGTGACATGATCTGAAGATGGTTTCAGCTGGCTCTGACTGCAAGCCAGCTGCAAGTGAAGCCATAAACAAATGCAGCTGGACTAGCAGCTTTTTGTACACAGCTCGTCAAAAATTGGCCCAATGTCCTTCTGGCTGTGAGGAAAAGCCTGCACAGGCTCCTATGGGAGCAGGGAAAATTTCAAGAAGAGCCATTCATAAGGGCACTGTTCCCACAAGGTTCAGTGGACTTTTGAAATGCAGCAAAGTGCTTTGTTTTCTAGCTCACTAGAAAACAGCATGACTTATTTTCTTAATGTGTATTTGAATAAATGCTGAATGGGGTTGCACATCCCTCGGCGTTTCCCCTTCTCTCTCTGATTTTTTTCCTTCAACAAACACTGAACAAGGGGGACACTTGGAGTAAGATGGAACTTAGCATGCATGAGATTCCTTCTTCAACTTAGTGTGAAATGGAGATTTTTAACGCTTGGCTTTGTAGACTTCTTCCAGCTACTTGATCTTCAGACCTGTATTTGCAAGAAGAGGAGATGTGTGAGATGCAGAATCATCCAGAAACTCATTTTCCTTTATCTATAAGTCTAGCATGGAAAGGTCAGGAGCCCATTACTTGCATGTGGATATAGGACAGCTTTGTGCAGAACCTGTACTTGCTTTTTAAATAGACTCTATAAAATAGAGCTGTAAATTTGCCCTAAGTTGGATGTTTGATCTGTTTAGCTTAAGTCTAGATGATGACTACTGCTACAGTATTGATGAACTGTTAATTGGCCTTCAATGAGGCCAAGTGCCAGGTCCTGCACTTGGGCCACAACAACCCCATGCATCGCTACAGGCTTGGGGCAGTGTGGCTGGAGAGCTGCCTGGCAGAAAAGGACCTGGGGGGGCTGGCTGACAAGCGGCTGAACATGAGCCAGCAGTGTGCCCAGGTGGCCAAGAAGGCCAATGGCATCCTGGCTTGCATAAAAAATAGTGTGACCAGCAGAAGCAGGGAGGTGATTGTCCCCCTGTACTCAGCACTGGTGAGGCCACACCTTGAGTATTGTGTCCAGTTCTGGACACCTCAGCACAAGAGAGATATCGAGGTGCTGGAGCGAGTACAGAGGAGGGCAATGAAGCTGGTGAAGGGCCTGGAGAATAAGGCTNATGATTCTATGATTCTAACTGCCCAAGGACTCCATAAGGACCCAACAACTCTGTGTTGACACAACAGAGTTTTTTTCCAAAAAAAAAACATTCAAAAGCCTCTGTAATTTAAAACATTGTGAAAACTTTCTTTTCCATGTGTGATGTGATTAAATTTTAACATCAAGCCTTGCACTAATTTTTCCAATATCATAACAGCACATACTTTCCATATGAAGCCACGGTTGCTCATTTGTGTTTGGCTTTAACAGATAATACTCCTAAGAAATACAATGGGGGGCTTCTT
The DNA here is from genome assembly GCA_013400555.1 of Jacana jacana. NCBI lineage: Eukaryota > Metazoa > Chordata > Aves > Charadriiformes > Jacanidae > Jacana > Jacana jacana. The sequence continues at coordinate 162,365 of VZTM01012098.1, read as the reverse complement.
TTTTTTGCAGCCCAGGGAGAAAGTGATGAGGCTAGAAAATCCTCACTGTCACTCTGATGCTCCTGGAGTACCTAAATTACAACTGGCGCTGCCAGGGCATGGTTTACCATTGCCTTGTCCTTCACTCCAGGAACTGCCTCAGTGAAGGCCTTGGCCATTTCCATCTAGCACGGATGGGTTCTTTATGTGTGCATTGTTCCTGCGGGCCCCAGCACCAGCCCATCAGCTTTATGCCCAGCTCTGTTGCTGTGGAGCTTGTATTTTCTTTTCAAGCTCTACTTATAAACGTAATGGGGTGCAGTCTGTCAGCTGAGTTCTTAGTAGTAACACAGAAAGTATTTCTTGCAGTTAAAAACAAATTATGGGAATTACCACTATAATAAAGGCGTTGGACAAAGAATTGCAGAGCTTTCCACACCACCTTATAACCGTAAAAACAGATTTTCCGATATTACTGGGCAGTGTCATTTCAAACCCATGCAATAATGGAAAGATGTAATTGTGCCATTTCAAACATGTGGGGTAGTGGAAATAGGGAATTGCATAACCAGGCAGTTCAACCAAGTGGGCAGCACCTGGGCCTGTTCCCCATCGTACAGGAGTTTATGCCGCAGCACGCAGCCACATTGTGTAATTCCATCAACCAGAAACGTTTCTCCTATTTGCTTTTGGTTTTCCTGTTTCAGGAAGAAAAGTTAATTACAAACAGCATCTCCCCCTATCAAAATCAACATTAGTGCATATTAAAGGGTAATTTCAGAAGTCAGATCAAATTTTGAAGTCTGAATGTAGCTTCAATTGCTGAAAGAGGCATCAGCTTCTCTAAACTGTCATTTACAAAACAAAAGCTGTTAAAACTAAGGCTTTGAGAGCAGAAAAAAATTAAATACAACTTTTCTAACAATATGCAGGTATTATTTATATTAGTACAAATAAAAACCTATTTCATTAAGTAATTACCTGAGCTTATGATTTAATCTGATATTAGTATCTGAATGGTTTATTATAAATAAACCCATTAGATAGGGATTAATGCAATCTTATTTAATCATCAGTAAAAGTGAGGTGTTTGTTAGTATTGCTCCAGTACACTGTATGAACAGCCACTACTCTGTCTGCACGGGGCTTTAGGTTTCAAGTCTCTTCTTAGAAAAATTACAGCCCAGCCCCCGCTGGCGCTGCCTTACCAACTTATCACACGTACTGCCCTTAAACTTGCCCTGACATCTGTCCAGGCAGCGGTCGCTGATTCTGTCCTCAGGTAATTACTGCCACGTCCAGCCTGTTAGCCATCCCGTCCCCATGCGTGCACCTGCTGATGAGTTTCTGGAATGGAGCTTGGTCTGACAACCAGCTTCTGGCCCTACCAGCGCTGGTCAGAAAATAGGCACTGTGGGTAGCCATGCCCACAGACTGGGGCCCTGCTCCATTTGTTGGGCCTGATAGGTCTGTGTTGATCTGCCTCAATTGTTGCTCTGTTTCTGTAGCAAAGGAGATTTGGCTGTAAGCTTTTTGGCTGTAATGTTGCGTGAAGGTGGCTGAGAAGCTCACCGTGAGCCGTCAATGAGTGCTGGCAGCCCAGAAAGCCAACCACATCCTGGGCTGCATCAGAAGGAGCATGGCCAGCAGGTCACAGGAGGTAAATTTAGACCTCTGCTACATTTTACTACTCTGCTCTTGTGAGACCACACTTGGAGTACTGTGTCCAGCACTGGAGTCCTCAGCACAAGGAAGGACATGGACCCGGTGGAACAGATCCAGTGGAGGGCTACAAAGATGATCAGAGGGATGGAGCACCTCTCCTTTGAAGGCAGACTGAGAGAGCTGGGGTTGTTCAGTGTGGAGAAGGGTCCAGGGAGACCTTATAATGGCCCTCCAGTTTCTGAAGGGAGCCTACAGGAGAGCTGGAGAGGGACTCTTTGTCAGGGAGTGTAGTGATAGGATGAGAGGCAATAGTTTTAAACTGCAAGAAGGGAGATTTAGATTAGATATCAGGATGAAATTTTTTTCCTGTGAGGGTGGTGAGACACTGGAACAGGTTGCCCAGAGAAGCTGTGGATGCCCCATCCCTGGAACTGTTCAAGGCCAGGCTGGATGGGGCTTTCAGCAACCTGCTCTAGTGGGAGGTGCCCCTGCCCATGGCAGGGGGTTGTCACTTCATGATCTTTGAGGTGCCTTCCAACTCTAACCATTCTATGATTCAATTGTTCACTGGACCAGTCTGCCCAGTCCAGCTCACAGGAAGCCCAGCCACAGCCTGTTGCATAGCTATAAACAGATAATAGTTCATTCTCCTTCACCTGTCTTCCAGGGTAGCAAACTTGGACTATTCAACTGTAAAATATTTTTTTTTTCTTCCAAGATAATTTACCTGAAAAAGTTGAGTGAGGTCCCTCTGCCCTAGCGCTATACTGGTCCAGGTTCTCTGTTCCATGATCCCTGATGTAGCTTTTCAGATTTCCCCTAATGTGGGTTACCACAGCTGCCACCATTCTGATGGCCTTATTTCAATGTAAGGAAAGCTTGAGAACTTTCCACGACACAAAAATCCATCTTATCAGCAGCATGGGGCTCTTTTGCCAAGATTTGTGCACTTGTAGGACCTTCTTCAGGTGTTCATGTCAAAGGCTTAGTAGCCTGTATTATCATAATTAAAAGTGATAGAAGGCAGAAGTAATTACCACTGGATGTCAGAGCCTACAAGAAGGGTTTGAACATGAGCATGAGCATGATTTATGAGTAATATGGCATAAACAACAGAGATAATTTAGAAGCTACCTAATTAAGGCAGTGCTGAGAGACTTCTAGAACAATACATGATCACTTCGTTTATAGTAAGAAAGCACAAAGACCAGAACTGAATAAAACTCGATTACAATGGGAAGACTCTTTTGTTTATCATTAAGTCTGGCTGGCTCTTACTTTTGGTAACTCTCAGTGAGCTTTTATTATCAATGGTGGCACTGGAACTGCATTACTCTGGTTGTTTCTCATAAGTCCTCCTTCTTGGGTACATATCCTCTAGAAGTTTCTCTGAGGGAAGCAAGACCTTGTGTTTTCCAGCTCTTTTTTTACATTTAACCATTCATTACACTTTATTATATTTCTTTCCCCCCCTTTTTTTTTTTTTAGATTTTTCCTTTGAGTTGTCCTTTCGCTACTTACCATCCACCTCTGTTTCCACATTGGTCTCTTCTCATAATCCCCTTCTTTATCATTGAAGTTTCTCAGCTGCTTAGAGGTTCATCTATAATTTCAAAACTACCCATGTGGATTAATTGCTATCCAGATGTTGTACCAACCTTCCACTCCAGCCTCTTCAGGCAAACTGCATTTGTGGCAACTACTGATTTCCTTTCACTCAATAGATGGGCTTCAGATGCCAACCTCTGGACATCTGAACCCTGCTTGATTATGGTCGATGTCCCAAGAGCCTGGTTTGGTCCTTTCCCAGCTGCCCATTGACACAGCCCAGCTGCCCATTGGCAGCAACTCCTCTCACTCACATTCCTCCCAGGAGAGTGCTGTGTGCTGCAGGCGGTGGAGAGCCAAATGCAGCCTTCTCCTGATCCTCTCTGTTGACAGTGATGTTTGGCTTCTCTGATTTAGAATCACAGAATCATAGGATGGTTAGAGTTGGAAGGCTCCTCAAAGATCATTAAGTTACAACCCCCTGCCATGAGCAAAGACACCTCCCATCAGACCAGGTTGCTCAAAGCCCCATCCAGCCTGGCCTTAAACACTTTCAGTGATGGATCTCATTATTTGTTCCAAGATGAAGCTGCTCCCTGTTTTAAGGCTGACTATTTTTCTGTCGACTTGTTGCCTGCTGAGATCATTGGTGATAAACAGCTCTGTGAGCCTTAAAGCAGAGTTATTGGCAGAAGGCCTTTTCATACCACAGGGGTTTTATATTTGGACCTAGAGGACAGTAGAAGCAGGACCCTGGTGGCAAGCATGGTCCCTGTAATGGGGGACATTATGTCCCTTTTTTAGGCTGCCAGGGCAGCTCTTCCATCCCCCACCTCCTGTTTTTGCCTTTTCACCTCCTTCCATCCTCCCTGAGCAGCTGAGACCCCACCATCGGCAGCATGTGTGGTGGATGTACCAGGCTGCTGTGCTCTGCCCTTGCTTTTATCCCTCTTACTGGTCCAGCTTCTCTGAGCCCATCTTCCCTCCAGCTCTCACTTCATATTCTTTCTTTATAATCTCCACCCACAAGAGATATTTTTGTTCACTTCCAGGCCTGTTTGGCAAATACCATCCTTCCAAACACACTTTGCTTAGGGAGTCCTTACTCTTTGTTACTTGACCTATTATTTTCACATAGTTTTGTGGCATATACTATAATTTGTGATGGAGAAAACTATTTTTAGCATATCTGTGACACCTGTTCTTCTTTTTTATTCCTTTTGTGGGGAAACTATGAAATGCTTAATACATGCTTCTACTTTTGTGAGTCTTTTTCTCTACCTGGATGTGCCACTCCATCCTCAGCTGGCACACTTGGGAAAACCACAGGAGCTGGGTGGAGAAAGTATAGTCTCCACAATTAAATTGCAAGCTGACTTAATTAAAGCAGATTTCTTAGGGAGAATTTTATGACAGTATGTTTTCACCTTTGGCAATCATCTAACAGGCAGCACAGAATGGGGCTGAATCACAGCCTGAGAGCAGCCCAGCATGGAGGGAGTCTCTACTGGGTCATCCTCAGGTTCATGCCAGCATCTCCCTTCATTGCTCAGGATGATGGGCAATGGTCCTGGCCCACTCTCATAATTTCTCTCTGCCATTTATTCATGCAGAGTGTATTTTCTCCTGTTTTTCACTTGTGGCCTCATGTAGTTCCTGCCCTACTACCCTATATATATATTTTTTTTTTAAATCCATGCCTATCTGGGGTCCCATAGAGCCTCCCTATTTTTTCAACCAGCCACCCCCTGTTCAACTGCACCTTTGCATTCCTGTTTCCCCCCTCCCCATCCCGGTGCAGCTCTTGGTGGAGATCAGTGGCCATCTGGGACACCTGCCCTCCCAAGGGAAGCAGGTTGGGGACAGCAGAGGTAACTGCTGTGAGGGCTGCAAAGGAGCCCAGTCTCGGGGTGACACCTCGGCAGAGGTTGTTGATGCAAGCCACGGCCTCAACCCTGAGCATGGCAAGTGAGAAAAGCCTGACAGGGGACCCTGTCACCCTAAGACAGCAATAAGCCAGGCAGATTTATCACCTGCTGCTTGTGTTTCCCCATCTCCTCTTTCTAATGCCAATTACCTGGGCTGACAGTTATTTTAACTGTTCATATGATCATGAGCTTTTGTTGGGGGGTATTAGTTGTTTAGATAAGTAAGTTGTAATTAGAATAAATTACTTAGGATTATAATATGATGATCAGGGGCCTGGAGCATGTGTCCTATCAGGAAAGGTTGAGGGACTTGGGTAATTTTATTTTGGAGAAAACTGAGGAGGGGTGTTGATCAACACCTATAAATACTTAAAGGGCGGCTGTCAAGAGGAAGGGAACAGTCTTTATTCAGTGGTGCCCAGTGACAGGACAAGAGGAAACGTGCACAAACTTGTACATAAGGAGTTCCATCTAAAGCTGAGGAGGAACTTCTTCACTTTGAGGGTGGCAGAGCACTGGAACAGGCTGCCCAAAAAGGTGGTTGAGGCTATGTCTCTGTTGACATTCAAAACCCGCCTGGACAAGTTCCTGTGCAACCTGCTCTGGGAGGACCTACATTGGCAGGGGGGCTGTACTGAATGGTCTCCAGAGGTCACTTCCAACCCCATATCATTCTCTGACTTTGTGACATGGTGTGATTTGTGCTGCTTGCCTAGCTTTACTTAGCATGAATAGCCAGATTTGCTGAAGCCTGTAGGCCACAATTGAATTATTTTTCTTAGTAATTTTTCCTAGCAGCTGGTAGTGTTGTGCTTAATCTTTTAGTATGGGGAAGATGTTGATATCACACTGGTGTTTTGGTGGTGTTTTGGTAGTGTTTTTCCCAAGCCTGGGACCCAGGCTCTATGTTCTGCCAGCGAGTGCAGGTGCACAAGGAGTATAAACCAGAAAATAAGAAGACTCCAACCCTTGGCTGAAACTGCAGATCATCAAGATAAGGGCCTGCCTGGACACAGGAAAAGAATCCAATATGCTGTTAGAAGATCCCAGACCAAAAATCACGACTGGACTAAAAGATGTGTGGACAGCATGTGAGGAACACGTGAGGGGTGGGTGTATGGATCACAAGGGTATAACTGCCCAGGGATTTCTTTGTTCAGGGTCCCTCTCTTTGGAGGCACCCAGACTGGGCTGTTCTTGCTGCTGTACATTTTAATTAAATTATTTTATAAAATCCAATGCCTGACACTCTGGTGTGGGAAACAGGGTCGAGCCTGAGGAAGGAGGGAGTACACCTGAGAGTAAGTGTGTGTGCGTGACACCATGAATGGTGTGTGAAGGCTCAGGCAGTGGCTTCTTTAACGCTTTGCTCCCTTTTGTGGGAATGGAGACCATCTTCACATACCTACCTACACTCTTGGGCTCACTGCTTATGCAATACATTTTAAAATATTTGTCAAGAATTTACAAGATTGTACCAAGTTCATCCTAGGTGAAAACACAACCATTACAAGGGTTTGATCCTGTCCAGTAAGTTAAGCAACTGAGCAAGCTAGTTAGAGCAGTGGCAAAGGTCTCTGGGTTCTTGTAGGGAAGGTTAGATACACATCTTTTGGAGATGATGCAGATACAGTTAGTACAAATCAGAAGCCTTTCATCCCTATAAGCATGCAAATTAAAAACAATTAAAATATACAAGATTGCCTAATGGTTAATATAAGCATACACCCAGGGCTCATGTAGCCAACAATTAGTTTATCTAACAAAGGGACCAAGAGGAAGACCAAGAAAAACTTACTGATCACAGTAAGTAAAGGCTAGCTCTGAGAAGGTGGTTTCCAAAGAGATATTTTGGTAGCATTTCAGGTGATTGTAAGAGAAGAAAACCAAAACAACCCTCACTGTAAATCACAGGGTAAATATTCAAGGAAGCAATCCAAGATAGCACGGTGGTGGGCTCCGCAGGAAGGTGTAAGCAATCGTGGTAAAGCTGTGCAAGCAATACAATAAAATCATTCCCGGAAAGGCATGAATAAGCCAGGGCTGCTGAGACATCACCATTGCACAAAATAATGAAGAAATCACCAAGAGTGGATACTCATACCTTTTAGAAAGGGGAAGTTGTGAAGGAAATGGGAAATAAAGTCAAGACAGAGGAATGTAGGCAAATAACACTAGTCATAAGAGAATAAAGGCTGTGAAGGTGCAGGGAGTGTGGAAGGAGCACTTGGATGAAGGACCAAACTGCACAGTTCATCCCAACATACACACTAGTGTGTTGAAATAACAGGGAGCCTGTTGGGAGGAATTGGTGTCAACACTGAGGCTGTGACTGATGAGGGAACAGAAGTGGGAAATGGCTCCAGAGCAGGATGTGGCTATACAACTAGTGGGAAAAGGCCACTGAAACATCAGAAAAGACCTCCAAAACCAGGCACAGTGCAAAGAGGTACCAACTGCAGGTTTCACTGCACTTTCCTGATGATGTGGAGGGTCGCCTAATGTGTTCCTAGGGATATGGTGGGAGTCAGTATTGAAAGAAGCTTTGGTGAAAGTGGATTCCCGTCAGTTTAAAGGCAGCAGTGAGCAAAGAAGAGCCAGTCACCCCCAACAGCCAGGCAGGGAGCTGGGGGTGCCATGCACTCGTCATTCCTTGCAGGAGGCACCTGCTTCAGGACGGATCACCTTACAGGGAAAGCAATAAATCATGCAGACACTCAAATGACATTATTTTAGGTCAGACATTATTTCATGTCAAGTGCTAATGGCAGCCAAAGAGTTTTGAAGCTCCTGTGCTTGTCATTTTCATGAGCAAAGATTAGACACTTTGAGGCTGGGAGAGGTATTCCCATGGAAGATCTGAATGCTGTTCCTTGGTCACTGCAGGTAACACAATATAAATAGCGGTCATATTTAAATTAGTAACATACCTGGACTTGTGCAAAGTATTTGATGCTGTCCCACACAACACCCTTGTCTCTAAATTGGAGAGACGTGGATTTGATGGGTAGAACACTTGGGGAATAAGGAATTGGCTGGATGGCCCCACTCAAAGAGTTGCAGTCACTGTTTTGATGTCCAAGTGGTGACCACTGACAGTGCCTGGTACTGGGACCGGTGCTGTTTAATATCTTTATTGTCAACATGGACAGTGGGATTGAGTGCACCCTCAGCAGGTTTGCTGAGGACACCAGGCTCTGTGGTGCTGTTACCATGCTGGAAGGACAGGATGCTATGCAGAGGGACCTGGACAGGCTTGAGGGGTGGGCCCATGTGAACCTCATTCAAGGTCAAGGTTCAACAAGGCCAAGTGCAAGGTCTCACACCTGGGTTGGGCAATCCCAAGCACAAATACAGACTGGGTGGAGAATGGATTGAGTGTAGTCCTGAGGAGAAGGGCTTGGGGGTGCTGGTGGATGCAAAGCTCATCATGAGCCAGCAATGAGTGCTGGCAGCCCAGAAAGCCAACCACATCCTGAGCTGCATCAAGAGAAGTTTGGCCAGCAGGTTGAAGGAGGTGATTCTGCCCTCTACTCTGCTCTTGGGAGACCCCACCTGGAGTACTGTGTCCAGCTCTGAGGCCCCCATCACAGGAAGGACATGGGCCTGTTGGAATGGGTTCAGAGGAGGGCCACAAATATTATCAGAGGGCTGGAGCACCTCTCCTATGAAGACAGGCTGAGAAAGTTGGGGTTGTTCAGCCTGGAAGAGAAGGCTACAGGGAGACCTTATAGTAGCTTTCCAGTACTTAAAGGGGGCCTACAGGAAAGATGGAGGAGTCTTTATGAGTGTAGTGATAGGACGAGTGGTAATGGTTTTAAACTGAAAGAGGGGAGAGTTGAATTAGATATCAGGAAGAAATTCTTCACTGTGAAGGTGGTGAAACCCTGGAACAGGATGTCCAGGGAAGCTGTGGATGCTCCATCCCTGGAAGTGTTCAAGGCCAGGCTGGAGGGGGCATTGAACAACCTGGTCTAGTGGGAAGTGTCCCTGCCCATGGTGGGGATGTTGGAACTTGATGATCTTTAAGGTCCCTTCCAACCCAAACCATTCTATAATTCTAGTGGCAACACTCTCCACCCCCCTGCAATCATAATTTTTGCCAGTTTGGATTTATAGCCTCTCATCTCCAAGGTCTTCACCTAAGACAAAGAGCAAAACATTGCCATACAGTGGAAGGAGTTAATAAAGAACAGGTATATGACATGTTTGCAGGAGCTGGACTCTGCACCACTAACTCCTCTACGGATGATGGGAAAGGAGATGTGGCTCAGGCACCTGTGTTGAACAGGCACTGGTACATGGAACCATTTTTTTAGAAATTTTCTTTGGTGTCAAAGTGCAAATCTGTTCGATCCAGTGGGTGATGGGTCCATGGGTGTTAGTCCACAGAGCGAGGATGGCTGCGGCAGGCAGCTGGGTAAAGTCTGGGTAATTTAGAGAAGGAAGTTTGAAAAAGCCCCACAGATTAAAAGAATTGGTTTAAGACAAATAAAGAGAGTACACTGTGAGATAAAGATACATAACAGGCTACAGATTAAAAGATTATAGAGGTGATATGAAAAGAATGTCCTGAATCAATCACTTCCTTTTGTATAAGTATTTATGTTTTGCGAATCATTATCACTTAGCAACATACACTGTCATTTTTTAAAGACTTAAACTCTTTCCTGGGGGTATTATCTCTGTCTGGCTCAGCAAAATTAAAACAATACCTCATTTAACATTGTCTATATGTAGGCAGAAATAGTTGGCTCCAGATGTGTGTTAAACTGGGCTTAGAGAACTAATGACGTGCTTCAGCTCACAGCGAGTGGGGCACGCTTGGTGTTCAACACTTTCTTATAGAGCAGTAATCTGTGTTTAGCTTTATGGAGCTTATCAAATGCTTGTTGAAGCCAAGTTACAACTCTTGCCAAGAATACTTAGTGCCACGTTTCAGGCAATGAAATGTAAACCAGGAAAGGACCTGGGGGGATCACTGGGTCTCCCCTCTGCACTGGGGCACCTCTGCCAGCCAGAGAGCCCTGCTGGACCCCTGCCCGCAGGCACCCTCGGCACAGGGAAGCATCACAGGGAATTTTGTCTAAAGACTCCTGAAAAATCTCTCTGGAAAGGGATTCTCCAGCCTCTCCCCATGCTTCACGCCTTGTACATCTTGGAAATGTTCCCTAGTAGCCAGTCAAAACACTCTTTGTTGCAAAAGAACAATTGATTTCTTCATGTCTGTCTCCACAGAGAATATAAAATTGTCCTCTCCTCAAGAAGGTTTTATGTGTTAGAGTATCATTTTCATCTTTGTTCCTAATATTCTTTTCTTGGACTCAATGAGCCAAATTCCCCGTTTTTTCCTTTTGAATCCCTTGATCTATATTTCTCCTGATTCTTGTGCTCCTTGAAGGCTCCTCACTTTGTCCAGCCCTGCAAGCACCATGTCCAGACCAGCACCCAGCACTCCAGTTAATTCCTTCAAAGATCTTAGCATATATTAAGTCACACCAAATTGATGCTCACTTCTGTGTTAGAAGAACGAAGACAACACTTGCCTTCTCCCAGTCCTTCTCAGACCTGTTTGCTCAGACCCACACCAGGCTCAGTGGTGGCACCAGCCCGACGCTGGCAAATGCCGACCTCCTGCCCAGGGCTGCCTGCACCTATTGCCCTTGCTTTTGCACAGTGCTGCTTTCAGTCCTGTCTAGATGAGCAGCGAGCAAAATGGGTGGAGGGCAGGGAGTGGATGATAACTGGCTTTGTCCTCCTCCTCCCTGAAATCTGCTGCCCAGCACTTGTGGTTGGCGCGGAGGGAAGCCTGGGCTGGGCTGTGAGTCACCTTTTGGGTGCTGCGTGTTTCCTGGCAGCTGCAAGCTACGGCCAGGGCCTCGGCCCTGCACTTTGTGGGAGAAAAGTCTTCCCTCCCTGCATGTAACCATTGCTATTGTACAAACATGGCTCTATTCAGAACAACATTCTCTTCCCATTCTTCTGGAGGATGAACCTTGCCACCTTGCCTCTGTGCCACCTTTGTCAGAAGACACAGGCTGCAAGCCTGCTGCAGAGCCCAAGAAATGGCCTTGTGGTGAAGAATTTCAGCATTAAAAATGGGTCAAGTAGTTGGAAGAAAACCAGCAGTCATCTCATGACATTGTAATACCTGATGGAGAGCTGAGCCAGTGCAGGCTGGCAGTATGGGCACTTGCAAACCCACAGAAAGCTACTGGTCCCATCCTGATTAATGCCATGGAAAGCATGGCATAACGCATATCATTACTGACAGCTGCATTAGTGCCTGAGGTACAAAGCCAAAGGTAGAGGCAAGATGAGGAATTAGAATTAAGTGTTAAAAACAATATGGCCATAGCATTCCACCTTTTAATGCCTGAGCCTCTCAAATCACAAGTCCACTAAAGGATGCTCTCCACCAGCGCCTCTCCATGCTCCAGCTGTGCATGGGGCAGGACAGACCCTGCCCAGGCTGTGCTGGAGGATCCACATGATCAGAAAGCAGGTGCAGACACCTTGGCACCACTGCGGTACTGCCAGCTGGAGGGCATCAAACAATCAGGAGCCTGGTGTAGAAATAATGAAGTTTTATTGTAAGGAACACTTTTTATTGGTTGTTATTAGTGGTTTAGTGGTTTCTTTTTTTTTTTATTAGCTCTCCTTATTAGAGAAGCTGGATTCTTTAAGATGGCTTTTTGTTTCTTTTACTCACAATCCACAAGATTATAACTATACTGCTGGAACTGTTTTTGATTTGATAACTTCTTAGTGCCTGTATTCTTTGCTTAGAATCATAGAATCATTTAGCTTGGAAGAGACCCTTGGGAACATTGGGTCCAACCATTAGCCCTACTCTACAAAGTTCTCCCCTACTTTCTCAACACCACATCTAATCGACTCTTAAACACATTCACAGATGGTGACTCCACCACCTCCCCGGGCAGCCCATTCCACTGACTGACCACTCTTTCTCTGAAGAATTCTTTCCTAATGTTCAGCCTAAACCCACCCTGCTGCAGCTTGCAGCCATTCCCTCTCATTCTATTGCTAATTATCCATGAGAGGAGACCAGCACTAGCCTCTCTACAATGTCCTTTCAAGTAGCTGTAGAGAGTGATGGGGTCTCCCCTCAGCCTCCTCTTCCTCAAACTGAACAGTCCCAGCTCCTTCAATCACCCTTCATAAGACTCAGGCAACCCAAGGGGCCGTGGCTTTTCAAAGAGGTCATCTATCATCAACCAACGCTTGTAAAATCCTGCAAGTCAATGAAGAGCATTGCAGGGCTCTGCCTTGGGCTTTGTTTGGCCTTTGTAAATAATTTTGAGATGGTTCTGTATGAAGGTACAGTGCAAGAAGCTCCAGTTCTCATGCTGCAGTGATATTTTCCAGTTATTCTTTCCTATGCAAAACCTAAGCTCTCCCTGTGTGTGAAGGGGAAGGGAGACTCCCATTCAGCATCCCTGAGGGAGAGGAGGCTTTTCTCCCCCTGCCCTCCACTCCAGCCAGAAGTGGCCCCTCTCTCTGCAGGGACATGCCGGGGTGGCACATAAGGAAGCTGCCCTGTTGCTAACTAGGCCAGTCTGGGGCTATTAGTCATCTGCTTGTCCTTTCCTCATTGCCTGCACCCTGAACAGACGTGTTTGACTGTCTTTATGGGAAACCCCCCCGAAGGGTTGGCTGGTGCTCCCACACTGCCTGCCACCACATGCATCTCTAGTGCCCACTGGGGACCTTGTGCTTTGATTGACTTTGAAGCCTGCCGAGAAAAGGCAGAGGTTTTGCAGGAGGACCTGCTCCAAGGTGCCAACCCCAAGCCAAAAATCCTGGTCCCTGCTGACCCTCTCCTCCCACCCTTCTGACTGTGGCCACAGCACTGAGATAGAGGGTCACTGTCAGTTTTTGTGTCAGAGGAGATGTTGGGGAGGCTCAGCACTCCCCTGGCCCTGCAACTCACAGGCTCTGCCCCATCTCAATCCAACACACTTGGTGGTTTTTTAACAACCATGACGAGGTTGGTTTGGTCCAATCCTCTGTGCAGCCAGTAAGCAAGTTCTTATCTTGACTTAACCTACAGGTAGAACGACTCTGGTCATACTGCTGGCATATTTCAGGGGTTTATGTCCACACCCCTGTGGCACACATGCTCCAGTATCCCTCAGGTAGTCTTTCATCATCGGTTATGCTTCAAGCCTCTGCAATCACATACGGTTATCTGAGCAACAGGGAGAAATATTTACCAAAATTAAATTTAGAGGGGAAAATGGGGAAGAAAGAAAGGAGAGGAAAGAGGGAAAAAAGAACTGAAAATGGAATCTCAGCATTATTTGAAATTTTTGCCCGTGTTTTTTAGAAAAATAATTGGTTTTGCTTTTACACATTTGGCAGTTCTATATGCAAAGATTTATCTCATGCCATATATTCTTGGCCTTTTGATTTGCACGGTAATTTGATCTTTAAGGTACTTCTTTCTTTTCTCTCCCATACATTTAACTCACTCTAATGCTGAGACAGGTTGTTGGTGTGGACCTCAAGAGAACTTGGTTTGGGATGAGCCGGGGATGTTGGAAGTCCAGTTCTTCAGTAAACATCCACTAATCCTTTCCTAGAGTTTCCTCTTATGGGTTGTTTTCTTGGGTACAATCCACAGGGGATGGCGGAGATCTGGGTACAGATCGCTGAGCAGAAGTGTTACCACACACTGAGATACCCCTGTGTGCAGGTGACCAATTCTAAATACCATTCATGTGCAGAAGCAACCCGTTAGGCTGAGGAACAGCCATTTCTCAGGACCTTTTAGTCCTGAGAAAATAAGACCTTGGCTACTCCTGTGGCCATGACTTTGGGAAGAGCAGCTCAGAGACCTTATGTTCTTCTGCCATACTCTTTGGGGATGGCTGACAACATCATCTGGTGTCCTGGTAGGAGCTGGGGAAGACAATGGAGAAGCTGCTATAAACAACAGCTTAGTAGACCATCACCATCTATTGCCGTCTCTGGGTGTGAGCACGCTGACGTAAAGAAAGCTGCTTTTGGGGAGGTGGCAGATGCTTTGTGCTTGCCTCTCCCCCTGCCTGATCCTCTCCACACCCTGCTATATCACTTTCCTGTGCCTGGTTTTCAGGAGGTCGTGTGTTGTACATGGCAGTTGGATGGGATAAACCCCACTGTGCTCTCCTGCAACCCACAGCTCAGGGTAGGACAGACAGTGACAGAATTCCAAATCACAATTTTCTTGTAGCTAGGCAACGAGAAAGAGAAAGACTGACAAAGTCTTAATGGTCTTGTGGAGAAGATGACCTTAGGAGGCAGGTTTGCAGGTGGTCACAGGCCTGTCTCATGGTCCTGTGCTGACAGCTTGCTTGCCCAAGTTAGGGCACTTGGGTTGCCTTCTTAATGCTCTGGTGTTCCTCACATCTGAAACAGAAATTTCAGCTTCCCTGATGACGGATTACTCACCATGGGCTTCTCTGAGCTCTGGAAATGGAAAATTGCATCAAAACTTGGTGTTGTTGCTGCTGGTACTTCCAGAGCCCTGTGGGATTCAAATGGCATTTCTGCTCTCTGCAAAAGTTGCTCATCTGGCTCTTCCGGATGCACCCTGACTTATGACTGCCATCTCAGCACTTAATGAAGGGGTTAATGGACATCTTCTCCTCCTCCCTGCTCAAGCACAATGGTACTTGCAGCCTGGATGTGTCAGGGAGGGAGAGCATGAATAGATCTCATCAGGGAGCTCCTGAGAGTAACACTAATATTGTAACGCTAAAATGTATTCCTGAAATCATGCTCTTGCTTGTGAATATCTGATGTGGCACAGGCTATAGAGAGATCTTTTTTGGACACTGAAAGCATTAGAAAGTACCTACTTACTGTGTTGCAAAGGCCATGCTTTGAAAACTTGGGAAAGTATGTCAGGCAGCATGAAGTTTGCTCTTAAGCAATATGTAATATGCGAATTACTTCTTAAAATTAGTATCCAATGCTTGTTAGGATTTGTTTTTTCATTAAGTTCCCTTGCTTGTCTCCTCAGCCTGTGGAAGTCTGACTTGTATTGTTATTCTTTCAACTACTGCACACTTTCTACCAGCTCCAGAGGGATCGGGGTCCTCTGTATTAGGTGTTTTTTTAACCCTAGGTGATTGCAACCTGCAGGACAAGAGCTGTTGAAGAGAACTGTGAGTAGTCTGGAGCAGTCTGAAAGTCTGCTCAGAGCCTCCAGCCAGCCAATACCAAGGTAAAAGCATTGTCCTGACTTTGCAAAAGAGGGAAAGGATCAAATTCCCCAGGGAATACTTGTCTTCTGTGGGAAAGTCAAGCCGATGTGTGATTTCCCAAAAGGGTTTGGAAGACCTTCTGCCCACACAACAGTGTCAATGGGAGGTGTCCCAGCAAAGTCATGGAGGCACGCAAAATGCAAACTGGTCTGATTCCCACTCCTCCATGATCTTTACTATAGGCTGGTGAGGTGGACTCGGAGACACAGCACTCAGCACAGAGCAGGACTGAAAGCCCTCAGAGATGGGGAAATTCTGATGGTTCAGAGTTTGGTCTTAATTCGGAAAGGTTGTTTTGGGGGCAAATATCTATAAACATGAGAAGAAAAGGAAAACACAACAGGCTTCTTGAGGGAACAGCAGAAGTGAAGGGCAGTTCTTGGACCCTGTTTGGCAGAGCAAGACTCCAAGTAGCAAGCAAACAAGATGAGAAAATACTTTCTACCCCTCTTCAGCTTGTGGAGCAGTCCAGAGGTTGCACAGGCTTTGGAGACATCAATTTCAGTCCTGTCACTAACCCAGCAATTACCTGCTTAAGCCGTGGTTCTGCATCCCAGGAGGTGGCAGGGTCTCTCCTGGATGTGAGACCTTCAAGCAGTCGCAGCAGCCTGGGTTTGGGGCAGCTGGGCAAGGCTGGTCCTGGGAGGGTATGGGCCATGCTGGGAAACACCTCTGAAGCACCTGGACAAACTGAAACCCTCTGGACAGGTGTGCCTCACAGATCTCCTTCCTGCTTGCATTTGGGATGTGGATTTTATGCACAGGACACACCTCTCATAAAGGCAGGGAAAGATTGGTTATTTACCTCTGCCTTATTCTCTACTTTTGCTAATTTACTATATAATTGTGTTTTACAGGTAGGCAGTGACTATTATTTTCTTATTGATGCAGTTACTTTATGGGTGAAGAAGGGCCAGAGTTGTATATGAAGTACCAGGTAAAGAAGGAGTCCCTGATGCTCAAGGCCCTGATGATGGAAAACATACTGGATGGGAGAACTCCTCTGCTCATGCAAAATACAGGAGGCTTTGACAAAAAAAAAGGCTCAGGTTTCCCTTTTAGAAATTCAGAATTTAGTGGAGTCTCTTGAACCAAGAAAAACGCATTCATGGGAAGGGAGTGCCAGTAATAACAGGCCTGTACTCACATCCAGTAGTAAAGGAAATAAGCAGCATTTTCCCCTGAGGGAAGGGGGAATTCTAGAAATTAAACAAGAAATGTTTATGGTGTGGAGAGTTAAAAGGGTTCCTAGGCACCCTGGCTTCCCTTTCATATCCTGAGCACCTCAGGGTAATGCATCAGCCCTGTGGCACAGGGAAACAGCCCAGCAAAGAGCTTGTTTTCCGCAGCTCCATCTTCTGCAGGGAGACTGAGGAAACACCAGAACAGGGAGGTGGGTTAGAGTAGACTCCAAAATTGCCAGTGGGGAACATTTACATGTTCTTTCCGTGCAGGAGTCTGCTGACTTCTCAAGAGATTAAGCTTTCAGCTGCTCTAGTTGAAAACAACTACTGTTATTTGCTTTGTTATATTTAAGGCAACTCACCCCAAAGTGAAGCAGACTGAGTTCAGTGTGAGTCACTGTTTATACAATGATCAATCCTCCAGTTCTCATTTCTGTACTTGAATTATTCTGTTAAATTTGCATTTAAGACCTGTCTGTAATGTGACTTGTGGCTTGACATCAAATATGAATAATTATCTTGCTCCAATAACATCCATATTCTATGAGCTATCTTCCTGCAAATGTGCCATGTAATCTACACATACATTGATCCTAAATTAAAAGACAGCATCAAATCTGAGTCACTTCTACACATTATTAAGTGTCCATTTTGGTTAAGCTGGTGATGGTTGCCAATCCCATTTCATACCTGCCCTTCCCTTTTTTCTAGTCTTTCTCTCCTGGCAGAGGACCCCATAGATGACCAGAGCACAGCCTACAATGTCTTTGTGTCTGCCTTTCACTTAGTTTTCATACAGATTTTGTCTCGTCTTGTGTCAGGGACTCTCCTGTGGCCCCATTCAGTTGACAGTCTCCCCTCCTCTCCAGTCCCGGGTGAAATGAGTGGCCAAAAATCTTGTATAGAGAAGCTGAACTCAATAGCCCAGAGCAATTTTCCTGGCTCTGTTTTCACTGGGTGGAGAAAAATCTGCAATCAAAGCAAATCTGGTTTCATAGCTAAGAGGCAGATCTTTCCTCCCCTGCAGTCATGGGAGATCCTGAATGTGGTGGAAGGAAAACAGTTTTGCTGCATGGGGTGAGGGAAGAAAGAGCAGGAGACAGTTTCTAAAGCACCATCTCACAAGGCAGGAAGACCCTGTGCTGGGAGGACACCCAGGAGGCTGGAGGTTTGCAACGTCAGGAGATCATGGCCTTGCCCTGTTTTTTCCAATCACAAACTGCTGAGAGCCAGAATTGCAGAGATGTTAGCCAGTGCATACTACAAAGGGGATGACTGGCAGGACAAAGTAAGCAGGAGCTCATTCATTGCTGGGCTGAAGGCTGGGATAAATGGGAAGTGTCCTTCCTTGGGAGGCAAACTGGTTTGCTGGATGATGAAGAAAGAGGTTCTCCTGTAACCTAAACATGTCTAGCACAGACTCAGTGGGGACCTTTAAGTGTCACGAGACATCAAATCTTCCCACAACCTGAGTCAGCTCTGTAATCCCCATCTGCAGATTGCCACATAGACATGCACCCAAAGCAGTAGAAAACATTGGAGATTGCATCCCTCAGAGGCCATGGGTGCTCCACAGGCCTTCCTGCTGCTCCAGAAAATAATATCAGGAAACCAGGAAAAGCAGAGGGTGTGACCATCCTGCATTGCCCAACCTCTGGCCACGCAGCTGGCATCTGCTTGGCCATGGAGGTGAAGAAAGGAGAGGGCTGGCTGGGCACTGGGACAAGGGGAGCATGTTAGTATGTTAGGTCGAAGTTAGTTAGGACAACTGTGGGCTGGGGTGGCTTTTAATGTGGTGAGCTGTCCCCAGGTATGATCCCTTTCTACTGAGGAGGTGTTAGATGAGAGACACTCACTGGCCACTGAAAATCAATAATGTTGGCTGAATGAAAACTCTGAAAATATTAATGGGCTCAGTGGACAGGCTGGAAAGATGCTAATAGTCACTGGCTGATCTCACTGCTCTCTCTCTGCCCCACATACTTCAGGGGATGGAGGGCACCCCATGGGATTTCTGTAATGACCTCCTATGGGGCAAGGAGGTAGTTTCTTAACTCTTCAGGTAGGATCTCATATAGGCCATGAAGTATGAGTTATACCCAAGGAGGTTAAAGAGAGGCTATGATTTTAACTGGGACTATTTTGACAAGACTGGTTCAACCACCCTGGCCCATCCACCTGGGGAACCTGGCACTGGAGGAGAGATTATCTCAGTGGCTTTGATTGATGGGGACTGAGGATCATTGCAGAGGCACAACAGCCAGGAAGATCCCTTCCTCCTTTCTCTTCCTGCAGCTTAGTCATTCTTTCCTGAGAGGATGAAGGGAGGTCTCTCAAGACCTTCTTTAGTCACTCCATTTGCATACCTTAAGTCTTTCTACAGTTGGGCAAGCGTTGGGGCTGCAGACAACAGTGCTTGAGCTGGAAAATGCTGCTAGCTTTCTGCTCAGCCCATACCTACGTTGTGGAGTCCGGTTTGCTCAGCTTGCGTAAGGAGTGTTTTCTTAAAGCATTTAGCTTTTGAATTGCTTCTGTGAGCATGCACTGGGAATGGCTCCTGTTCAAATCCAGTAGCTGACATAGCAAAATCTTGCACTCGATTGTTGCTCTTGATTGTTGCTAATCATTAATTAAGAATCACAATCCATTTGGAGCAACTCATGGAAGCCCATTATTATTTTGCTGCTGCTTGTTGAGCTGCTTAGATAATCAAAATACTTGTGAGAACAGGCAAAAATTCTTGCTCTTGGCCTAAAACGTATAAAGAGCAGTGACACGTCCCAAGCCAGATGCAGCAAGATGTGTAGGAGGTGAGAAAGAGGATGGAGGATGATAAGAGCCATGAGACCCGCTGGAGACTCAGTCACATGGACTTCCTTACAGGAAAATGCAGCATTTCCTTGAAAGGCTCTTACCTGCTCCCTCATTTCATTGGTAGGGTGCAAGGGAGGTAAGGGAGGAATGGAACATGAGAGGATTTTTTTTTAATAGCTAGTCAGGCAAAAGCCCTTGCCAGGTTTTGGAAGCCCAGCACTCCTTCAGACAGAGACACCATAGGAGACCCGGCCCAGCTATCACGGTAGAGCTGGGAAGCACCAGGAGAGCCTGCTCCTTTTCATCTTGGAAGTCTGGGAATGGGCAACAAATGAACGGGGAACATTTCCTTTAACTCATGAGGAAAAACGTGAATTATTGCTGAGGTTTCTGTTCTGTACCAGTCAGAAGCCATTTTTTCATTCTGGCCAAAGGTGTTAAGGAATATTTGGCATATGAGGACAGCAATGTCTTCTCGCGGTTCTGTCACATGGGCTTCAGATCGATGCCATTTACTGATTGAGGGCTTGATTCTGAAAACATATCTTTGACTGGTTTTGTGGATGTATGAAAACGTCCATCTCAGACCCTCACAGGGGCATCATGGAAATGCCCACCTGGAGTTCTGCAGATTGACATTAGTTGTGACACTTCCATAGGAAGCTAAATAATGACATTTCTCAGATACGATCATTTACGAAGTGAAAATGTCAGTGCAATAGCTTATGCTTGAAACTATTTTCTCATGACTGGTACATCTGGAAGTGAATTCACAGCTGCAGTTACCAACTGAGAGGGCAAAGTCAAAGGTCCATAAGTACACTTTAACCATATTCATCCTTTTTGCCAACAGAAAAAAGCACGGTCTTTCATGGCTGAAACATATATAACCATATAAAATATATATGAAAGCAGTGACACCGTGTTATCATGCTGTTTCTATACAAAGTCATGGAAAACTAGAGCAAAGCATTTGAAGGAGCTAAGACACTTGGGAACTTTGCTGCTAATTCATTTTGGCTCTTTTTTTGCATTTTGTAAGCCCCTGCACACATTGTGTCTCTCAGGCTAAATTCTGCGGGTTCTTACCAGCTCACATTTAAGGGTTAATTTATAGAGCCTCCATCCTGCAGAATGTGGTTCATTGTTCTCTGCACAACTGCATAAAACATGTAAACACCTAATAGCAAGTAATGTTGGGGGAGGAAAACAAAGGCAAATCTTCAGAGGAAGCCCAAGTTTTTGTGGTATGCCTGGATGCTGTGAAAGTGAAGCAACTGAAGTAGAGGGTTTTACATATTTATTCTGACTGATCCAGTACAGAAAATGAGCAGTTTGTCTATTCCTATAGCTCTGTATTTATGTACTCTTTCCTAAATTCGTGTCTCTGGCTGTCAAATGGAGCGCATACAAATGGTTAAACCCCATTGCCCAAACTCTGTTGTTATCTGCATTTCACCTCTTGACTTCTGCTATCAGGGTATGTGTGTGTGTGTCTAAGGAACCTGATATTGAGCTAATTTCATTTTCTGTAACCTACATAGAACCCCCTGACCTAACCCCTGAAATGTTGCTTCCATGAGATGGTCTCCGTGAGGCCCTTCTTGCTCCTTGGAAGCTGGCTTTCTTCTTTCAGAAGACTATAAGGATACTTTCCAAATTAGGGGTTTCAACCACCCCTGCCCAGAGTCAGAGAAGATAATAATCAGCATGATTTAACTGCAAAATTTTCAACTCTTGAACATACTGTGGTGACATCTGAGGATGGTATTGTCAGTATGCATGGGAGGAACCAGGCTTTTTGTTAGCCTGTGTACCAAAGGTGATGTCTCTAGGATTCGGCCTCTACAGATCGCTGTACTAACAGTAACTGAGGGCTGGCATGTTAGTAGGTGTCCTGTGTTTATCAAAATCATCTGCCATAGGCATTACTAAGGAAAGACAGGAGGATGATGTGGTGAAAAAGGAAGTTGTTGGTGAAAACTGCTGCTGTTGCTGCTGCTTAGTGTGAGAGGAGCTCCCACAGATCTGGAGGCACAGGGTGAAGCCACACACCCATCCAGAGATCCTGACTCCCATCAGGGCAATCAGGGAAATGTCTTGTCCTTCAACACAGTCTTGTAATCTGAAATGAAGAGGAATGAAAACTACAAGATGAAGAGAGAGGAAGAGAGAAAAGTCTTCATGTTTCCTTATGTGGGGAAAAAAGACCCCAGCTACCTCCTAGTGGGTAACCAGTGCTGCCTTTCACGACTGCATCATGATGAAGATCTCACAAAGCACTGTGCAGGGACTCAGCAACCTCATGCTCCAGGTACCGTGCTTGCACACTGTGGAAGGTAGCACAACTGTTCCAGGCGACCAGGTGACCTCTCTGAGCTACACACCACCCACATGAATGGGAAGACCCATGTCCCCATCCAGCAGGCAACAATTCCTCCCTGCGTGCCAGTGCATCAAAGTGGTTATAGCTGATTTCTCAGTTTGAGATAAAGCCATTTGTACAAAGAATACTGTAAAACTTTGGGTTTTTTTTATCTCTGTCCTCCTCTTTATTAGAGCGTATTGACACCAGGATAATTACATTAAGGCAATGATAGCAATGAAAACCTCTGATAAGCCTGCAGTGAAGTGACTTGCACAGATTGAGCTTCATTTGCAATTTCTGAAGGAAGTGCAGAGTGCTCGATATCAGTGTTTTCCCAAACCGCAGAAGTCTCTGAGCTGCAGAGTAGGGCTGAAAAAGGAAGCAACTTTAGGTTGTCGTTAATATTTTAGAAAAGGACAAAATACTTCACACCAAAAAAAGGTGTGAAGGCCATAAAGGTGATAAAAACTTTCTTTATGTTAGCCATCTATGCAGCTATTGTTCCTGCCACAGGGAGTGCTTTGCAAATACAAATGGGAAGGCTGGTTGTACATTGAAGGGCAGCTCTCACTATTTCTCTCTCTTATTGTGCGCTTCACCCTGTGAAAAGCCTCGAGCATCTATATTTTGCATGTATCAGCTCTGTGAATGGAACCACAATCAGAAAGATGCCTTACCAAATGCAGAAGATGGAAGATGTCAAGAAGAGTCTGACACCCGCTAATTCTCGAGCTAATTTTGATGTTATTTTAATTATCAGCATGGAGTCTGCGGCCCAGTCCTGTTCCCATCACGTTTTATGAGAGGTTTGGCGCCAGCTGTCATGAGAACGGGGCTGTGTCATACTTTCATACACTGGTAATGCGAGAGGGATTGCCAGTACCTGTATCATCTGCAAAGTCACGTGCCTTTGTAAGTCAAGCAAATGAGCTGAAGCTAACAACAGGAGGACCTGCAAAGACAAATTCAAAGGGTGTTGCTTGTATAGGGGAGAGAACATAACGTTAGAGCAGCAGGAATATGCGTGTCACATTAACTAGGGCATGCAGAAGCTCTGTACCCTACCCTGCCTACCATGCTTGGTCTCCCTTAGACAGTTGTTCTCAGCTTCAGGAGCCTGTAAGAAAAAGAAACATCCTGAAATGAATTCGTAGCTGAAGAAAACACAGGTTTTGGTGAAAATAAAATGTTGTGGTTGATTTTACAGAACCCGAAGGCCAGGATTTCCCAAAGCATCTGGCAAGGTTCTTAGGTATTTGAAATCAATGAGTCTGGCATCTGAAAACCAGATGGAGCTTGACCAAAAACGTCCTAGGAATACAATGGCTTCTGCATGCATGAAAAGCAACGCAGAAGCGGGGTAATTCACTGCAAGTGAAATTGAAAAGCATCAGCCATGCAGTGTGGGATGGGTAAAGGTCCCTTAAAGGCTAGAGGGGAAGAGAGAAGTGTCTTCGTAAACAATGAGATCCTCTCTTCAAGAAAACATCGACACACGGGTGAAACGAGAGAACCAGAGGAAGGAGGGGCAACGCACCCTGAAACTGTTACCAGGATTACAGAAGCCACCTGCCAGTTGGCCACTGAATGACAGGGATTACTCTGGACAGACAAGCAATCCTTCTTGGACTTTCTTTCAAGGCACTTGACAACTCAAGAAAAAGAAAAAATGGGTAAATACAGAGAGTAAGGATGGGCCAGAAAGAATGACGTGGCCAACAGGGCCTGGTCAATGCGAAGCCAGGAGGGATATACACTCACACAAGATGTACATACTGGACTGACAGCACAGCTAGAGCTGACTTCAGCTCCGAACTGAAGTGGCCAAGGTAAAGCCTGGGCCCATGGTGATCATTAACATAAATACAGAATTACAAACTGACACACCTGCTTTGAAACACAGCAATTCTCCACTTGCAGAAGTGCGGGTCTACTCTAGCATTGACATCAGATGGCTAGTGGAGCAGAACAGCAGAGAGAGGAGGGCAAGATATACATAGGCTTCATTTTCCTGATGAATGGAGACAAAGGAGAGAGAGAGAGATAAGACAAAGGGAGCTTGGGGAATGAAGTGTGAGCCAGGGAGCAGAGGGCCAGCAAGAAACCTGAACCATCATCGGGTCGTTTTAGGTGAACACAAATGGTTAGAGTGTGAGCTAAAGAGCAATCAGAGAATCGTGATAATGGACATAAAAATCTCAAAGGAATTGAATGGACAGGGAAGGAAGGAAGACGATACTTGATACCACCCAACAAAGCAGGAGGCTTCTGGATGACACATAAAAGGAAGGGAAAACTGGGTACAGGCAAGTAGTGGAAGTGAAGGAAAAAGGAGAGCACCAGGCAAGTGCTGCTGCCTGCATAGGATTTATAGGCAGAACAGGATAAAAAAAATCCCAGTCTAATCTGAGACACATGAAGCAAGTGAAATGCAACACCTTTGTGGGAGCTCAGGAGCAGCTTTAGAGGAATCACAACAGGGTGGATTACCATGGGATGCAGTAGTGACAGCTTGAAGGTAGACCCAGGGTTAAAGAAAGGGAAAAGCAGAGAAGAAGGAAGAGGAAGAGTAGAGGATGAGTGAGAGAAGCTCCTTGGGTTGGGGAAGAGCTACAGGAACAGAACAGAGAAGCAGAAAGGGAGCAGAGGACCAGAGAACAGGTCCCAGGAGAAGAGCAGGTTGGTACAGGGGAAGGAACAGAAGTAGACAACATGGGTTAGGAGCCATGAGCCATGCTGGCAGTCTGCAGCAGGAGCTTGCTTATTCAGCAAGTCAGGCGGCGATTAATTAAATCAAGTCAGGCAGCAATCAGTCAGTTAAATCGGGTAACAATGACTCAATTAACTGGGACTGGGGAACAATGAACTTATTACATCGAACCAGGGAACAACAAACTAATTAAATCAGCTGGAAGCCTCCACGGATACATCTAGATCCTGGGCTAGGTGCCACCAGAGTGGGGACACTCTCACTGCAGCTGCCTGCTCCAGGAGAAACATCACAACAGCAACTGTGCATCACTGCTGACAGCCCTTCTTGTCCCCCTTTGCCCAGAGCAAGGAAGGACACGGCAAACTGCAGCTGGTCTTTTGAAATATTTGTAATAAACCAAAGGGGTGGGGAGATGGAAACTGTCAGCTTCCAAATTAGCAGTAGCATTGCAGAAATTAATGGGCTGCCTAAGGATGGAGAAAGCTCTGCCTTTCAAATCAAGCTGATCCTGGATATCCGGAGCTGTCAGCTTGAGAAATTAACTGAGAGGCTTTGATGGGTGTCTGCTGATGCTTTAGTCTACCCTCCCTAGCATGCAGGAAAGGTATGCTTTACAGTGGCATCCTGGAGGAGCATGGCTATGTACTAAAACAGCTGCCTATGTCCATTTTGAGGTAAAAAGTGTAAATCATATGGATGGGTGTGAGCCAGGCCGGTCATGTACCGGCTGTACTAAGAACCATTTTGCTGGTCCCCCAAATCATTTGGGGTTGGGGTGGGTTTTTTTGTTCTCTTCTGTTCCTTCTATTTCCACAAGCCAGGAACAGCAATGAGCTTGCCAAGTGACCTGGTAATGTTTCTCTTGGGATATTTAATGAATATCAGTTAACTGAAAGTTAAGGACAACCTGAGCTCAAAAAGATAAGGGGTACTGCCATCTGCCCCATTATTCAAAGAAAGTGCAGCCTTAATTGTCCTGCAAGAGCACCTGTAAAATGCCCTTGTAGGTGGGAAAAAGTACTTCTTGTCATAGCAGTACAAGTGCTGGAGGAGCTGTAATGGTTAATAAACAGCGATATTACATGGGCAACTTTTATGATACCACATATTATCATGAAAGCAATTACACTGAAAAGGAAGTGACTCTTTGGGTGTCGTTTCTGGCTAGATGAGGTCCTGGGATTTGCCAAGAGTACATAAAACAAGGCCAACACAATCCCTGCAGCCAGCCCTGTGGGCCAGTAAATTAAACTAAAAAAAAAAGATGAAGAGCAGCTTCCTGAGTACCATACAAGAAGGATGGGGCTTGACCCAGGTCTTCTCATACAGTATCAGTATCATGTGTATGCCTGCTGTCCCCTAATAAACATGCCACAGGAGAGCATGCTCTTCTGGACACGCCTGCATGACAGCTTCACACTGAGGGACTGGACTTAGTCTTCTTATTCCCCCTCTGAACTGCTAAATGATCAGAAGGCAAAAATCATCTAATTAGAGATGTGATGGGTTGGAGAGGAACCAGAAGTTTTCAGGAAGAAAAATGTCCTGCTTCCAGTCGTCTTGGAAACAGAAAAACTTCCTGGTGTTTTGTTTTTTCTTTCTCCTTTTTTATTCCTTCTGAATAATAAGATGATTGAGAAGTTGGATTTGTTTGGTACAAAACTCTCATCTAATGAAATATGTGAAAATGAGGTTAAAATTTCAGTCAAATATTGTAGTCATCTCAGACTCTGGTTTGATCAGAGGGGTCAAGAGAAAAACTTGATCTAAAGCAGTATTTTAAAAATGGTCTCACATGATAATCAGCCTTGCGATAGTCAGCCTTGCTTGTGATTATGAACTTATAAATTATGATAGGCTCTACCAAAAAGACTGGCCTTACCCTGAAATTAGGCTTTATACCTAAAGCTACTCTTGATTATCTTATGTTGTAACAACAATTTTTCCAAAAAATGTATTTATGAAGATATTTCTTTTGTACTTGCATTATCATGTGAGGCATCTAGTGACACAGAATTTCTGAACCCTGTAACTTTAATTTTCCTCTTTGTCAATAATAGATGGTTCCTATGTTTATCCATCCTGTCTCCCTTTTTACTTAAAAATTATGCCAATAAACAAAATATACTCACGCACATTATAGTGCACAGCTGCAGCTATTAGAGTAGAAGGGGTTCTCATCAAGCAAAAATAATCAATTTACATGTATTTATTTTACAGGTTTATCAAATAGTACTTCTGATATGTTGGTTTAATAATACATGAAACATTCCTTATCTGTACAGGAATAAGTATGATTTAGCTCTGAATACTAAGTGGTCAGTTATGAGAGATGGGATGTGTTTTACTCTTCTAAGATCGCCAAATCAAGCTGGAAGGTGACTGGAAAAGGAAAAACACAAAAGTTCCAAATGTCTCTTCTAAAGATTTTTCTACATTAGGAGACGGGCTTCCCCTTTTGCAAAAGAGCAGACACGTGGCCAGGTCCAGAGCCACCTCCCTTCCTCGTACAGGTCGTACGCATGAACACGCAACTCCCACAGAACTCATCAAATGCAGGAAGGCTCACGCCTCAGGTATTCATTCACTGATTGACTAGGTCAACGTAGCATCATATACCTTGGGCCTGGTCCTACAGCTGCCACTGTGAACTGGCTCCAGCTGCAAGTGATGGGTCCCCACAGGACCCATAACTACTGAATGGTCCCAGATAAGAGCTGACCCTGCTTTGACCAGGAGGTTGGACTAGAAGTCTCCTGAGATCCCTTCTGAAATGAATTTTCCTATCGTCCTAACGTGCAGGTCACACAGATCGAAGTACAAGGGTAGGGGGTGGGAGAGGAGAGATGAGCACCACAGAGACAGAGGCATGTTTAAACCACAGCTTTAGATTGGAAATTTCTTGTCCTTCAAGCATAAGACCGAGTTGCTCATGCTAGAAATTTCTCCCTCTTCTTCCTGAGCATGAATTCAGTTAAGCCATCGTCTCTTGGGATCTCTGGGTTTATTTTTATTCTAGAAAGTAGAGATAAAGGACTGAAGAATTTAGCTGGAAATCATGCATTTTTCACCCAAAGCCTGAGCAAATCTACTGTAGTTGTTGCAGTTGTACTGTATGGAGGTTTTTTTTTTCTGGAAAATTAGTTCAAAGAGGATTCAAAACCATTTATTCAGTCTGATGTGCATGTGTGCAAGATGGAGAAGTTCAATTTCGGGCAGAGATTTTTGAACCCAAAGTAACTTGTTTCCTCAGCAACTGTATTCCTTGGAAACAGAAAACTCTCCAAAACAGGTCCTTGCTCTGACAAGTATCTGCGGCTCGGTGGAAGTCTGCGAGCTCGCCGGGCACTGCTGTAGCATTTCAATCGCACTCGAAAATAAACCTGAAAAAGCCAGAAACGTCTGGCTCTTCCTTCTGTCTTTTGGCCAGCAAGTCCCGAATGATTTCCAGCAGAAAAGGCCTCTTTGGGGTGAGAAGGGGCGGGTTTGGTTGGTGGTTTTTTTGGGGTCCCAACGTCCTTTTGAATACCTGGTTTTGACAAGATAGAAATACGACCCTATTATCTTAAACAGAGACGCTTTTCTTCTTGAAAAAACAGACACACATCTACTGTTATGCTGACTTCCCTCCCCTAACCAGGCCCTGGGTGGGCTCTGGGTGGGGGGAAGCCCTCCCACCCCGGAAGCCCTCCCACCGCCTCTCCCAGCCTTAGTTCAGCCACCCTACCCTCTATTTTGGCTATTTCCCCCCTCACCATTCGAAGCCCTGCTCCCCATGCCCTCCTCCCCCCGCCCGCTTTACCCGAGACCG